>CALYOO010000063.1:110816-168624 GCA_945261195.1 Cryptosula pallasiana
ATACACTAGACATACAGCTCTACATAAAGACACTAGATATACAACTTTACATTTGCACACTAGGTACATAACTCTACATATAGACATTGGATATACAACTCGACATATATATACACGGGATATAGAACTCTAGATGTATACACTAGATATATAACTCTACATATAATCATTACATATACAACTTGTCATATATACACTAGACATACAGCTTTACATAACGACATTAGATATACAACTCTACATATATACATTAGATGTACACCACTACATATATACACTAGATACATAACTCTACATACATACACTACATACACAAAGCTGCATATATACACAACATATACAGCTCTACATATAGTCACTAGAGATACAACTCTACATATATACTCTAGATGCATAACTCTACATATAGAACCTATATATACAACTCTCCATATAAACACTAGACATATAACTCTAGATGTATACAGTAGATGTATACCTCTACGTATATACACTAGATACACAACGCTTCTTATATACACTATAAACATAACTTAGCATATAGACACTACATACACAACTCTACATATAGACACTAGCTATACAACTCTACATATATACACAAGATATACAGCTCTACGTATAGACACTAGATAATCAACACTACATATATAAACTACACACATAGCTCTAAATAAATACACTACATATGCATCTCTACATATATACACTAAATATACAGCTCTACATATAAGCGCTAGATATACAACTCTACATATATGCACTAGATACACAACTCAACTTATATACACTAGATATAGAACTCCACATAGATGCAATAGATATACAACTCTACATCTAGTCACTACGTATAAAACGCCACATATATACACTAGATACATAACTCTACATATAGACACTAGATATCAAACTGTACATATATACACTAGACATACAGCTCTACATAAAGACACTAGATATACAACTTTACATTTGCACACTAGGTACATAACTCTACATATAGACATTAGATATACAACTCGACATATATATACACGGGATATAGAACTCTAGATGTATACACTAGATATATAACTCTACATATAATCATTAGATATACAACTTTTCATATATCCACTAGACATACAGCTTTACATATAGACATTAGATATACAACTCTACATATATATACTAGATGTACACCACTACATATATACACTAGATACATAACTCTACATACATACACTACATACACAAAGCTTCATATATACACACCATATACAGCTCTACATATAGTCACTAGAGATACAACTCTACAAATATACTCTAGATACATAACTCAACATATAGACACTATATATACAGCTCTACATATAAACACTAGATATAGAACTCTAGATGTATACACTAGATGTATACCTCTACATAGATACACTAGATACACAACGCTACATATATACACTATAAACATAACTTTGCATATAGACACTACATACACAACTCTAAATATATACACTACATATGCAACTCTACATATATACACTAAATATTCAGCTCTACATATAAGCACTAGATATACAACTCTACATATATGCACTAGATACACAACTCAACTTATATACACTAGCTATAGAACTCCACATAGATGCAATAGAAATACAACTCTACATCTAGTCACTACGTATAAAACGCCACATATATACACTAGATACATAACTCTACATATAGATACTAGATATCAAACTGTACATATATACACTAGACATACAGCTCTACATAAAGACACTAGATATACAACTCTACATTTGCACACTAGGTACATAACTGTACATATAGACATTAGATATTCAACTCGACATATATATACACGGGATATAGAACTCTAGATGTATACACTAGATATACAACTCTACATATAATCATTAGTTATACAACTTTTCATATATACACTAGACATACAGCTCTACATATAGGCACTAGATATACAACTCTAGACATATACACTAGATATAGAACTCTAGATGTATACGCTTGATATACAACTCTACATACATACACTAAATACACAACGCTACATACATACACTAAATACATAATTCTACATCTAGACATTATATATACACCTCTACATATAGACACTAGATATACAACTCTACATATAAACACCAGACGTACAGCCCTACATATAGACACTAGATATACAACTCTACACACATACAATAGATCCAGAACTCTTCATATATACACTGCATATACAACTCTAGACATATAAACTAGATATACAGCTCTACATATAGTCAGCAGACATACAATTCTACATACACACACTAGATACATAACTCTACATATAGACATTAGATATGCAATTCGACATATATACACTAGATATAGAATTCTAGATATCTACACTAGATATACAACCTCTACATATATTCACTAGATACACAACATATATACACTAGATACATAACTATTTGTATCTACACTACATATACAACTCTATTTATAGACACTAGATATACAACTCCAAATGTATACACTAGATATACACCACTACATATATACACTAGATACATAACTCTACATACATACACTACATATACAACGCTGCATATATACACTAGAAAAACAGCTCTACATATAGTCACTAAACATACAACTCTACATATATACACTAGATACATAACTCTACATATAGACATTAGATAAACAACTCTACATATAAACACTAGATATAGAACTGTAGATCTATACACTAGATGTATACCTCTACATATACACACTAGAAACACAACGCTACATATATACATTAGATTCACAGCTCTACATATAGACATTAGTTATACAGCTCTGTATAAAGACACTAGATATACGATCTTACATATATACATTAGAGCCAAAACTCTACATATATACACTACATAAACAACTCTAGATATATAGACTAAATATACAGCTCTACATATAGTCACTAGATATACAACTCTACATACACACACTAGATACATAACTCTACATATAGACATTAAATATACAACTCGACATATGTACACTAGATATAGATCTCTAGATGTATACACTAGATATACAACTCTACATATAATCATTAGATATACAACTTTCATATATACACTAGACATACAGCTCTACATATAGACACTACATATACAAGTCTACATATATACACTAGATCCATAACTCTAGATGTAAACACTACATATACAACTTTACACATATACACTAGATATAGAACTCTAGATGTATACGCTAGATATACAACTCTACATACATACACTAGACACACAACGCTACATACATACACTAGACACATGACTCTACATATAGACATTACCTTTACAACTCTACATATAGACACTAGATGTATAACACTTCATATATACACTAGATACATAACTTTACATACATACACGACATTTACAACGCTACATAAATACACCAGATATACAGCTCTACATATAGTCACTAGATATACAACTCTGCATATATACACTAGATACATAACTCTACATATAGACACTAGATATACAACTCTACATATAAACACTAGATATAGGACTCTAGATATATCCACCAGATATACAACTCTACATATATACATTAGATACACAACTCTACATTTACACATTAGCTATACAACTGTACATATATACGTTAGATATAGAACTCTAGATATCTACACTAGATATACACCCTTACATATATTCACTAGATACACAATGCAACATATATACACTAGATACATAACTATACATATAGACAGTACATATACAACTCTATTTAAAGACACTAGATATACAACTCCACATGTATACACTAGATATACACCAATACATATATACACTAAATACGTAACTCTACATAGATACACTAAATATACAGCTCTACATATAAGCACTAGATATACAACTCTACATATATGCACTAGATACACAACTCAACTTATGTACACTAGATATAAAACTCCACATAGATGCAAGAGATATACAACTCTACATCTAATCACTACGTATAAAACGCCGCATATATACACTAGATACATTACTCTACATATGAATACTAGATATACAACTCTACATATATACACTAGATACATAACTCTACATACATACACTACATACACAACGCTGCATATATAAGTAGTAATATATGAGCAGATCTCCCTACCAAGTGTTTTTTTGTGGATTAGATCTTGGAGTTTAGGCAATGGGTTACGACGTTGGATGAATTCGCCGAGTTTATATTGTATTTTACTTGAGGGGTACTTGAGTGGCATTTGAATGGCATTTAAGTGGCATTCGAGTTTTGATTATTTTTTTACTTAATTTGAACTTATATGGTATCTAAATTTTGAATGTATGGCATTTAGGTTATGATAATTATTACATAACTGTATACATAATTATAACTCATAGGGTATCTAGATTTTGAATGTAAGGCATTTAAGGTTTGATAATTTTCTGTAATTCCGACTCATATGATATCTTGAGAGAGAGGAGATATATCTACATTGAATAAATACAGTGATTAAAAATGAAAGAATATGTGAATATATACATTTATTGTGTAATAAGTAGGGAAAATCTCTCCATATAATATAGCTAGAGTCAGTAAATACTAAGTAATAACCATTAATACATAGTCTTTTTTTACAATGATGTCTTTGATGTAGTGATGTTATATCTTAAGAAGGGAGACTTCTGTTTTATGTGCTTTTGAATTCGTAATGAACTAAAATAAGAAGTTATGTATTAGTATAGAATGATTAAACAAAAATTTAAAATAATTACATGAAATTGAATTATAGCTTTAGTTACATTGGATAGTTTACATTATATAGAAAAGGGAAATAGCTCACCAAGTCACATTGTCCAACTTGTTTTTTGAATTAGAGACTATCCATCGCTAAAACACTCATCATTTTTTTTCAGCAACATATCCTGTCTCAAAATCATCAAAGTCTCCACGTAGAAAATTTTCAAGTTCATTATCATCATCAATTTCTAATATTGTTTTGTTGTGCTTTGCTTGATCACAATATTGTTTCCAATACATTCGACCGAGACGGTATGGAGAGCAAAATGAAAGATCGTATTCTGTCTTAAATTTTCCGTGGGTTGTTTTTCCTCTGTAGATCATCACACCTGGAGTATATTTGTTAGCTTCTGAAGCATATTTGTCTGGTATGGCGAGCGTCTTCAACAGCGTTTCTCCACATTGTTCAATGCTATAACGGATACAAATTACATTCGACTGCCCTCCTTTAAATCGATGAGGAACGAATCTATCAACAACATCTTGGTAAGGAAAAATAGCGCCGGGTTGAAAACTATTGAGGGTGTTGATGTTCAAGAAGCGTTTGAGCTGACATTTAGTCAATGCACTAAAATATAGTGATTCCTCTTCAGCTTTCTTTTTGCTTAGAGTATGTCTGGTAACACGTCTGACATCATACCAAAGAACGTTTTTATTTTTTGGTTTTCCCTTTCTACCCAAATATACAACGTTAAACGGAGGGGGGTAATTATCACAGTTGAAGTTTTTAGCTATTTCAACTGGACAGAGGAGTATTTTGGGTTCGAGTTCATTTATATCTGAAGGATCATGGTAGTGTGTTTGAGAATATCTACACTTCTCCTTACTTGATGGATGTATCACACCAGTCACTCGCATAATGCTTGGGATAGGAAGATCCTCAAATGTTTTGCAAATCGGAACTTTTGGTGAGTCAATCACTTGAGAACCTTTAGACTTTTCTAATTCCCTAGCTCTCCTTTCGTTGAGACATTCAACTGTTAAATGAGTTATAGCTGCACTCTCCATTGTTAGCTTATCAACGGAAGTAGTTTGTTTTCTCACTGTTTGTTTTCGTTTCCTTACTATTCGCCTTTTTGGAGCAGTTTTCCTTCTCTTAGGAGTTGTTTTGCCGTTTTCCATTTTATTTTCCGTTGGATATGGATCTGTGCTAAGGAGCTCTTCAGAAAGAGCATCCATAACATTCTAAAAATAAAAGGGTAATATTTGCATGAGTGGCTAAGAGTGTATTTATTACTTAGAGTGTCTTATATATATATATATATATGTATTTATGCCAAAAGCAGTTAAGATCATAGAGTTATGGTAGATTGAGAATGTGCTTATTAAACTATTGGGATGTGGAAACAGACAACAAAGGATGCATTCAAAGATATATATATATGTATTTACTTAATATCATACCGCTTTTAACATCTCAATTGGTAAGAAATAAAATATAATAGTTTGAACAAAATATTGTAAAATAATAAAAAACAACTAAAAATTTTTCATAAATATGTATGAAACGCTTCTAACATTAGTTCTAAAATACCTACAGAAGAGGATAGAGCTTTATCTATCTGGACATAATTATAAATATGCTTTCTGAATTTATAAAAAGTTTTTTTGTTCCATGTCATGTTGTATAATCTTTTTGAAAACTATTTGATTCCAAGCACTTCTTTCAATTTCTTTTAAAAAATTATTTATATTAACGACTTCCACCATTGACAAAACGATTTCGAAACCGTTTTTTATAATGTCATCAAAACGTTCTGTAGATATATCACGTTTCTTACAACACATCCCCATACTCATCATGTGTTGAGTTATACAGAATATTATAACTTGCAATGTCAAACGTTCTACAGCTTTTTCTTCAACAACATCATTATTTATCACATAGTTATGATACATTTCTGGAAGGAAGTCCTTTAAGTAGATTGGATTTGTTGTTGCATTGTTCTAAAATACAAGCGATAATTAGATAACTAAAATAATTAAAGGTGTTCAACAGGTGTTAAATAGTATTTTTTATTAATTCTTACCTTTTCATCAGGCTGAGATTCCGACTTTAGATACAATGGTTGACTTTCTACGACTTGAGTATTCATTCTGAAAAAACAGAAAAAATTGGTTCAATTCTTTATAACCAATTTAAAGATAGATATGTCATAAAGCCTTCAGATAGTTGTGTTAGCTAGCGGAAATATTTGAATTTAAGTTTTACCTTTATGAAGAGAGAACTCTTAGTAGTTGCAATGGAAGATGTAGTAGATAGATGTTGCTCCTTTGCTCACTGTTATTGAACTGGATGCTTTCTGTCTGAAACCGTTGTCTCTTATATAGGTGAATGTGTGAAAATAAATCTTTCATTCCCGCGAAAGCATTGGTTTGTATTCGCGTGAAAATAAATTGTTTATTCCCGCGAAAGCAACGGGTTCCATTCGCGTGAAAATAAATTATTTATTCCCGCGAAAGCATTGGTTTTTGTTCGCCTGAAAAAAAATGTTTATTCCCGCGAAAGCAACAGTTTCCATTCGCGTGAAAATTAAATGTTTACTCCCGCGAAAGCATTGGTTTGTATTCGTGTGAAAATAAAGTATTCATTCCCGCGAAAGCAACAGTTTCCATTCGCGTGAAAATTAAATGTTTATTCCCGCGAAAGCATTGGTTTGTATTCGTGTGAAAATAAAGTATTCATTCCCGCGAAAGCAACAGTTTCCATTCGCGTGAAAATAAAATGTTTATTCCCGCGAAAGCATTGGTTTGTATTCGCGTGAAAATAAAGTATTCATTCCCGCGAAAGCAACAGTTTCCATTCGCGTGAAAATTAAATGTTTATTCCCGCGAAAGCATTGGTTTGTATTCGCGTAAAAATAAAGTATTCATTCCCGCGAAAGCAACAGTTTCCATTCACGTGAAAATAAAATGTTTATTCCCGCGAAAGCATTGGTTTGTATTCGCGTGAAAATAAAGTATTCATTCCCGCGAAAGCAACAGTTTCCATTCGCGTGAAAATTAAATGTTTATTCCCGCGAAAGCATTGGTTTGTATTCGCGTGAAAATAAAGTATTCATTCCCGCGAAAGCAACAGTTTCCATTCGCGTGAAAATAAAATGTTTATTCCCGCGAAAGCATTGGTTTGTATTCGCGTGAAAATAAAGTATTCATTCCCGCGAAAGCAACAGTTTCCATTCGCGTGAAAATCAAATGTTTATTCCCGCGAAAGCATTGGTTTGTATTCGCGTGAAAATAAAGTATTCATTCCCGCGAAAGCAACAGTTTCCATTCGCGTGAAAATAAAATGTTTATTCGCGCGAAAGCATTGGTTTGTATTCGCGTGAAAATAAAGTATTCATTCCCGCGAAAGCAACAGTTTCCATTCGCGTGAAAATTAAATGTTTATTCCCGCGAAAGCATTGGTTTGTATTCGCGTGAAAATAAAGTATTCATTCCCGCGAAAGCAACAGTTTCCATTCGCGTGAAAATTAAATGTTTATTCCCGCGAAAGCATTGGTTTGTATTCGCGTGAAAATAAAGTATTCATTCCCGCGAAAGCAACAGTTTCCATTCGCGTGAAAATAAAATGTTTATTCCCGCGAAAGCATTGGTTTGTATTCGCGTGAAAATAAATTATTTATTCCCGCGAAAGCATTGGTGTTCTTCCGTAAAAACAATGTTTCATTAATTTAACCTTATGATAAATGGCATGATTTCAGCTATATAAGAAGCACTGTTTTTACACAGAAAGCAGTCACTTCGACATTAGCAACTGAAGGAGCAAGATCTACTACAACATCATCTACTACAACTGCTAGAAGGACTTTTCTGTTTGGAGGTAAGTCAACTTGATTGAGTATAAATTTAATTTTTATCGATTTAGATACTAACAGCGGTATGATATTGAGTAAATATATATATATATATATGTATATATATCTTCAAATTGGTTTGAAAAAGAAATCATAACATGGATTTTTACTTTATCTTTTAGAATGTTGACACAAGTCAATACAAAACAACTGAAGAATAAAGAACCAAAACCTTCACAAGATAAGGTGATTGATGACAATGTACTTCTTCAACGCACTATGATCCCCTTTCAAAGCGCCAGTCTGAATACTCTGGCAACTCTCATCATCAAAAGCGCCTCTCTGTTAAGTACTCTATCTCCAGCTTCCAGAAGAAACATTGAAAACATAGTCAAAGTTGAAGATTTACCAATACCTACGGTTATGCAGGTGTTAACCGTTGAGCTCCATGATGAAACGAACTGCACCATCATATACAACTATAAAAAGGATGGAAAGGTAGTTAGAGTGAAGAGCACTATTCCATTAGCAGCGGGATTACTTGGCAATGAAGCTTCGCAAATAACACCACTGGTTCTGATCTACATGGGTGTTGAAAAGACTGGAAAAGCAATTTTTCGTGCTGCTACAGAAACAGGAACTACTTTGAGGTGTAAGAATGTGTTTGATGTATTACCAGAAAAAAGTATGCGACAAATCAATGCTTATTTCGAGGTAGCTAATCTTCAGGATTTCCCAACAGATAGTGTCATATGTTTCCAAAACCCTGAAGTTATAACAAAGTCTGACAGGCGATGGAATGGAAATGAAGAGACTCTTCTAGTTCAATACAGAAGTGTTGTAGATGAAGAATTATTGATCGGAGATATGCGCATTCCTCATCAAATAGCTTCTGCTGTGACATCGGAGAGATTTGGAGTGATTTTGTTCAAGGGTCTGAGTCGAAACGCAGACAATTCAATTTTCTACAACATCAGTGTACTCGCAGCTCATCAAGCCTTCGTTGAAGCCTCGGAACTGGCTGATAATCCAAAATCTGAGGATTTTCTCAACCACTTCGATGATGCTGAAAAAGAAGACTGTGGAGAACAAACTCTCGAGAAGCTAATCTATAACTCAAGGGATTCATATCACTATAGGTAAGTTTTATTAATTTTTACCATAATTTTGAAAAATTGATTTGTGAAAATTTTGTGTATTCTTACAATGAAAAACCCCTTAAAATGATAAATTTGTGAACATTTTTGTAAAACAATTTTAAGTTATATATATATATATATATATATATATATATATATATATATATATATATATATATATATATATATATATATATATATATATATATATATATATATATATATATATATATATATATATATATATATATATATTTCGAATTAAAAAAGGATTTTATTGTGTCATCAGTGTATTTTTTTACATAAAAGTTGGAAAAATAACAAAAAGGTGATAATTATTTTACAAAAATGTTCAATTTTTCACATAAATGATCAACTCATAACCTTTTTTTTGTAAAACATTTTTAAATTATATATATTTCGGAATAAAAAAAGGACTTTTTTGTGTAATCAGTGTATTTTTTTACATAAAAGTTTAAAAAATAACAAAAGGTTATAATTATTTTGCAAAAATGTTTAGTTTTTCACATAAATGATCAATTCATAAACATTTTTTGTAAAACATTTTTAAATTATATCTATTTCGGATTAAAAAAAGGATTTTTTTTGTGCAATCAGTGTATTTTTTTTACATAAAAGTTTAAAAAATAACAAAAGGTTATATTTATTTTACAAAAATGCTTAATTTTTTACATAAATGATCAATTCATAAACATTTTCTGTAAAACATGTTTAAATTATATCTATTTCGGATTAAAAAAAGGACTTTTTTGTGCAATCAGTGTATTTTTTTTACATAAAAGTTTAAAAAACTAACAAAAGGTTATAATTATTTTACAAAAATGTTTAGTTTTTCACATAAATGATCAATTCATAAACATTTTTTGTAAAAAATTTTTAAATTATATCTATTTCGGATTAAAAAAGGACTTTTTTGTGCAATCAGTGTATTTTTTTACATAAAAGTTTAAAAAATAACAAAAGGTTATTATTATTTTACAAAAATGTTTAGTTTTTCACATAAATGATCAATTCATATACATTTTTTGTAAAACATTTTTAAATTATATATATTTTGGATTAAAAAAAAAGGGTTTTTTTGTGTAATCAGTGTATTTTTTTAGCTAGAAGTTGAAAAAAAATCACGAAAGGTTATAATTACTTTACAAAAATGCTTAATTTTTCACGTAAATAACACGTTTTATCACATAAATGGCTTATTCATGAGTGTTTGTTGTAAAACATTTTTGAAATTATATATATATACTAGCAGAAATACCCGGCGTTGCCCGTGGAGATTACATAAATAGTGTGAAAACGATGTTAGGGAGATCAAGAAGGGCCAGTGTTATGGAGTTTGTCTTCAGTTTTGACTTGCCAGTTGGCTTGAGGATGCTCAATTTGTCTACATGTTTCAATCGTTATGTAACTGGTTATATATTTTACGAATTGTGCTGTCAGAGCTGTCTAATAGTTCTTGGAAAACTTTTGTCTGCACTAACTATAACTTTATAGCCGCATGGGTGCGCCAACTTCCCTCTTGCTTCATAACATAATTGAATCTTTGAACATAATCACACATCTGAAGAAGTGTAACGGTTGTTCCATGCAACACATTGCTCTCCCTATTGCACACCACCACCGATAACAACAACTTGCAAAAACGTTGACTTTTCTTTTTGAAGAGTTGAGCTTGCAACTCTTTCGTAATAGCTCGAGTCTAGATATTCCAGAGGTTGAAAAGCATCTTTTTAAGTTTATTTTCCCACCAAAGGAGATTGTCATAAAGCATGGATTATATTTGCAGAAATTCAACTCAAGGCTTTGCTGTAGTTTCACATTTAGTGAAAAACCAACTCAAAGAATCTGGTGGATATTCAAGTATTTGTATTTTAAATTTCCATATCAAAACATATGCTTAGTGACTGTGCATTGTGCAACCCATTTGTCAATATTTCGAAAACGTATTTTAAAATGCTGCATCAACTGTGCAAGTAAATCAGCTAAACATGTGCTGTTCACAGTGTGGCAATCACAACGCGATTGTAACAAAAACTCACAATAATTTTCATTTTCTCTGAATTTTCGTAAACCTTGTGGAGTTGGAGAAAAGCTGTTTGGAATAATTGCGCCAGTTCTTTTTTATGGCATGCTGAGCAGCAGGTAAAGTCAAATATCATTAAAATAAACAAAATGTGTACAAATTTTGCACAAATTACGGATTAAGTTCCTCAAATGACTATTTTTGTCACTCTTTTTATGCAATTTTTGTATAATGTTGTATAATATTTTGTATCTTTTATCAACCGTCTACCATCGATATTTCAACTATGATGATTATTATCAATGTTGTGGAGAGACAGGTTGATTAATTATTATTAAAGGCAAGAGTAGTAATAATAATGAAAATTAATTAAAAACCTTTACTCAAAAATATTGCAAGTCTTTAAACCTAGACTCGCTTTGCGCTGCTGTTGTAGACCTACTCATAATTATGAAGTTTTTTTTTGTCATGGTAAACAACTTGAAAAAGCAAAAAAAAACAAATAAGACAAAGTACTACTGCTGAACAAAGCCAGAGAAATTGAGAACAACTCTGATACATTGGGTTCCTTTTGACTACTTTTCTTTTTATTGCGGCGTTTATCATCATCATTTTGTATGCATTACCAGTATTGCTCATTCATTGTTGTTATTATTGTTATGATACACCATGGTTTTTGTTCATAAATTTCAATTCTTATGATATTTATTTGTATCAAAGTTGTTTGTGTTTAAATTGAGGAATATAATGATATGGAAGAGATGAGAGTATATAGCAGTTCTAATGATAATGAGCAGTATTCAACAACAGTGTTAAAAATGATTTTTAAACAAAAAGAAAAACTACTGCTTTTATACAACAATGATAAAAATAATATTAATAAAAATAGTAATAACAGTAATAATAATAACCTTAATAATAATCAATGACTAATAATTAACATTTTTGTTACTTTTATTTTTACTAAATAAATAAGAACTACTTTTATTATTATTATTACTTATATTATTACTCTATATAGTCATAACAATAATTATTAAAAGGAATGAAAACAACAACAAAAATAACCATAAAAATAATAATAAAAAATAATAATAATAAAAATAATAATAGAAATAATAAAAAAATAATACTACTGAACTGATAACAATAAAAGTAACAACAGCTACTCAAGCATAAAAATAACAATGCAGGAGGAGATGGTGTTTCTCAATTATTAATTATTTTGATTATTATTATTAAAACTAACAATTATTTAATGTTGTTATATATTATTATTACCATTATATTAATCATTTCAATGATATAGCCACGGGCTTCAAGAAAATTGCTAAACAACTATATCAGGCTGGCAATGTGAGCAATGAGCTAATGTTAAAATCTGAAAGTCAAGTACAGTTGATAAGTGAGTCGGTGGAGAAGCAATTATAAGACCGAAAAAAGCTAGCAAAGCAATTCTGTTTGGTACACAGATATCAATACTTGATTCGCTGTAGCACTGCTGACCAATCAAAAGGCTGTAGCATGTCGGAATATAATGAAAATAAATCGAACGGGTCATGAGAGGCAGAAAAATATGGCCGGATATACCTTGGCGTAATTGATGAGAATGAGGTTTCTATTGGAAATATTGCTGCGATCCTCTAGCAAAATAAAAATTCAAGAGTGTTATAACCTAGAGAATGTAATGACGACTCTGAATATGTAATTCTTATTAACAATGATTTAGTAGTGCCGGAGTTTTAAGCTAACATCGCAAAAACCGACTTACATTTATATATTAGATTATATTTATACATTCCGAATCCAAATGAAAAAAAAGGACTTTTTCGTGTGTAATCAGTGTATTTCTTTTACATAGAAGTTAAAAAAATAACGAAAGTTTATATTTATTTTACATTAATTTTAATCATACTATACTAATACATCATTTTTTATTTTAGTCCATTTTATCGTAAAAAGAAAACAGAGTAAAGAACATTCCCTAAGAAATATTGAGCTGAATGATGTAACTCAGTGAGTTATTTTCCTGTTATATATAATGTAAACTATCTAATGTAGCTAAGAGTAAAATTTAAATTCGGTAAAATTTATTTATATAATGAATAACTTTTGTATTTTAGTCAATTATTGGATCACAGAGAATACGGAATACAAGAGTTCCTCCCTGGGTCTAATAATATACCAGAAGAATATCGAGAAAGATATTGTTCAAGAAAAGCGCTTTGTAACCATTGATATCGTAAGCTATAATAGTTTGTATTACAGAAAATTTACTATAAAACAGTTTTATGAATGTAAAAACTAGCTATGGTATTTTCTATTACAATTATTTACTTGTAAATTTTATTCATCTAGAGAGGTAATTTGGTGATTTTTTGACAGTTTTTAAAAAAAGTAAAAAATACAAAAAAAATCAAAAAAATATCGAAAACTATATATTTCAATGATTATTTTTTAAAAAAGTTCAAAAAAATGTAATAAAGCTCTGTTTTGAAACATAAAAAATTTAAAAGGATTGTGTAGGATAAAATTCTCACTCAAAAAATTATTGAAAATTGAATGAAATAAAAAAATATTTTCCCAAATACCAAAGTTTTGTAAATATAAAGTGAAAAACTCTATATATATACATTGTTTTTAAAATATCGAAAACTATATATTTCAATGATTATTTTTTAAAAAAATAAAAAAATTTAAAAGGAAGGTGTAGGATAAAATCCTCACTCAAAAAATTATTGAAAATTGAATGGAATAAAAGAATATAAAAGTGAAAATCTCTATATATATTTATTTTTTTTAAAAAAAATATCGAAAACTATATATTATAATGATTATTTTTTTAAAAAGTTGAAAAAACAAAAAAAACTTTGTGATAAAACCCTGTTTTAAAACATAAAAAATTAAAAAGGAATGTAATAAAAGAATATTTTACCAAAATACCTCATTTTTCTTGTAAATATCTAGTAAAAATTTCTGAAATATTGTTGGTGAAATTTACTGGAAAATGGTTTCAAGTGTGTCAAAGACTAAATATGATGTTTTCATTGAAATGTTTATTTTCAAAAGATCCAAATAACAACATTGAATCAATTAGTTAAATTTAACAGTCAAATTCTTTTTTATCAAGTAGGCTAAATGTTTCTATTGTGATTAATTCTCAAATATTGTAAACTTGAACTATCTAGAGGAGTAATTTGTCGATTTTGATGTGTTTTTTAAAAAAATTATCATGTAATACCACATACTTCAGTTCTAATCCGTTTTGAACAATTTCATGGGAGACAAAGAATAAAAAAAGTTACATTGATTTAGTTTTTAGAATTAAAGTTGCTATCGAAAATGGTTTGTTCTTGTTTAAAAAAATTATTACGTAATACCACATACTTCAGTTCTAATTCTTTTTTAGAATTGAAGTCGCCATCGAAAATGGTTTGTTCTTGAATGGGTAAATCCATAGCCTCCTCCTCATCATGACAAAAGCTTTCTGATGATTGCATTTTGAAAAACAAATTACATTGTTTTAGTTTTCCGAATTGAAATTGCCATCGAAAATGGTTTGTTCTTAAACGGGAAAATCCATAGCCTTCTCATCATCATGTCTAAGTTTTCTACCCCAATATCTCCAACCTCTCAGAGATAGGAATTGTTCTGTTTAAAAAAATAATGGAAGTTGTATATATAAATGATTGTTTTTGAAAAAAATTCAAAAGGAAAATGCAGGATAAAACCCTCACTCAAGAAACTAATTTTGTATGATAGGTTGCTCACCTAATAATAAGAAAGTAATAAATAATTTATATTTAAGCAATTATTGAAAAAATTAATGAAAATTGAATCGAATAAAGGAAATATTTTACCAAACAGCCTGTTTTTTTTGTAAAGATATACAAACAGATAAAATTTAACCATTTAAAGGATGATTTCTTTTTTGCAAAAAAAATAATGAAGATTTAATGAAATGAAAGAATATTTTACCAAATACCTTGTTTTTTTGTAAATTTGTACAATTAGAATAAGAAAATAGTGAACAATGTATATTTAAGCAATTATTGAAAAAATTAATGAAAATTGAATAGAATAAAGGAAATATTTTACCAAATACCCTGTTTTTTTTGTAAAGATATACAAACAGATAAAATTTAACCATTTAAAAGGTGATTTATTTTTTGCAAAAAAATAATGAACATTTAATGAAATGAAAGAATATTTTACCAAATACCCTGTTTTTTTGTAAATTTGTACAATTAGATGAAATTTAACCATTTAGAGGATGATTTGTTTTTGTAAAAAATTAATGAAAATTGAATAAATCGAAAAAATATTTCACCAAATACCTCTTTTTTGTAGATGTAAACAAATAGATGAATATCTAACTTTATCCATTTTTTTTCCATTTGGGATCATGTTTTGAAGGTTTTCAAGATAGTTTTTAGTAAAAGCTTATGCATTGATTGTCATTACAAGTTGTAGTGTTTGGTATTATTTAATATTTACTGACTCTAGCTAGATTATATGAAATTTTCCCTACTTATTGCACAATAAATGTATATATTCACATATTGTTTCATTTTTAATTACTGTATTTATTCAATGTAGATATAATGAGTCGAATTACAAAAAATTATCAAAACTTAAATGCCATACATTCAAAATCTAGATGCTCTATGAGTTAAAGTTATGTATATAATTATGTACAAGATTATCAAAACTTGAATGCCATACATTCAAGATTTATAAGTTCAAATTAAGTAAAAAAATAATCAAAAACTCAAATGCCACTTAAATGCCACTCAAATGCCACTCAAGTAAAATACATTATAAACTCGGCGAATTCATCCAACGTCGTAACTCATTGCCTCAACTCCAAGGTCAGATCCACAAAAAAACACTTGGTAGGGAGATCTGCTCATATATTACTACTTATATACACAACATATACAGCTCTACATATAGTCACTAGAGATACAACTCTTCATATATACTCTAGATACATAACTCTACATATATACACTAGATATACAACTCTACATATATACACAAGATATACAGCTGTACATATAGACACTAGATATTCAACACTACATATATACACTACACACATAACTCTACATATATACACTACATATGCAACTCTACATATATACACTAAATATACAGCTCTACATATAAGCACTAGATATACAACTCTACATTTATGCACTAGATACACAACTCAACTTATATACACTAGATATAGAACTCCACATAGATGCAATAGATATACAACTCTACATCTAGTCACTACGTATAAAGCGCCACATATATACACTAGATACATAACTCTACATATAGACACTAGATATAAAACTCTACATATATACACTAGACATACAGCTCTACATAAAGACACTAGATATACAACTCTACATTTACACACTAGATACATAACTCTACATATTAACATTAGATATACAACTCGACATATATATACACTAGATGTAAAACTCTAGATGTATACACTAGATATACAGCTTTACATATAATCATTAGATATAAAACTTTTCATATATACACTAGACATACAGCTCTACATATAGACACTAGATATACAATTCTACATATATACACTAGATCCATAACTCTAGATATAGACACTACATATACAACTCTACATATAGACACTAGATATAAAACTCTACATATAAACACTAGACGTACAGCCCTACATATAGACACTAGATATACAATTCTACATATATACAATAGATCTAAAACTTTTCATATATACACTGCAAATACAACTCTGGACATATAAACTAGATATACAGCTCTACATATAGTCACTAGACATACAACCTTTACATACACGCACTAGATACATAAATGTATGGACATTAGATATGCAACTCGACATATATACACTAGATATAGAACTCTAGATATCTACACTAGATATACAACCTCTATATATATTCACTAGATACACAACACTACATATATACACTAGATACATAACTATATATATACCCAACAAGCAAATAACATCCAGGGAACATTTCACAACATTGTCTTTTTGAAACATTGGCACAAAATATTTTCCAAATGTTGTTGCAATGTTTTGAGATCACGTTTCAGGAAAATGTTTTGCGAAAATGTTTATGGGACGTGTAGAAAATGTTATTCAAATTGTTTACCTGGACATTACAACAACATTGTGACAAGATGTTTACTTAACATTCGGAACAATGTTAAGCGAATGTTACTACACTAATGTTCTTTTAAAATGTTTAAAAATTGTTCAGACAACATTTGTGCAAATGTTAGTTTGTAACGTTACAGGAATGTTCCACTTGGATGTCATTTCAACATCGTGATGTAACATTCAACTAATGTTGCTTTTGAACATTGTTCTAAAATTTCCTAAAATGTTATTGGGAGGTTATCAGACCACATTTTTCATCAAACTTTTTTACAACATTAAGGAAATGTTTCCCAAATGTTACTTCAGCACATTGTGACAATGTTATTGTCCAATGTTTAGCAAACGTTTGTTCACAACCTTTATTTAACATTTTTTAAAAACATTACAGCAATGTTTCTACTAATGTGCTGGGAGCGTTTTGCAGCCAACATTACTGTCAAACATTTGTAAAATGTTGAGATAACATTTGCTCAAACGTCATTTCAGAACATTGTGACTATGTTACTGTGTAATGTTCAGCAAATGTTGGTTTTCGACTGTTTTTTAACATTGTTTAAAAACATTACAATAATGTATTTTACCAATATTCTGTGATCATTCTCAGCCAACATTGCTTTCAAACCTTTTCAGAACATTAACATAATGTTTTCCCAAATGTTACTTCAACACATAGTCACAATATTATTGGGTAATGTTTAGCAAACATCTATTTACAACCTTTACTTGAAATTTTTTAAAAACATTACAACAATGTTTTTACTAATGTGCCAGGAAGGTTTTGCAGCCAACACTGCCGTCAAACATTTGTGCAATGTTGAGATAACGTTTTCTCAGATGTCATTTCAGAACATTGTAACTATGTTACCATGTAATGTTCAGCAAACGTTTGTTTTCAACTGTTATTTAACATCGTTTAAAAACATTAAAATCATGTTTTTTACAAATATTCTGGGATCGTCTTCAGCCAATATTGTTTTCAAACATTTACAAAATGTTCAAATAAGATTTGCATGAACGTTATTTCAGTCTTTTCCTACTATGTTCATATGTAATGTTTAGCAGAAATTTGTTTTCAACCTTTATTTAACATCATTGAAAAACATTACAATAATGGTTTTAAAAATGTTCTGGGAATGTTTTCAGCCAACATTTTTTTCAAACATTTATAGAATGTCGAAATAACGTTTGCTCAAATGTCATTTTAGAATATGGTAACTATGTTACTATTTAATGTTTAGCAATTGCCTGTTTTCAATTTTTATTTAACATCGTTTGAAAATATTACAAAAGTGCTTTTAAAAATGTTCTGAGAACGTTTTTCATCCAACATTGTTTTCAATTGTTTAAGAAACATTGAAATAATGTTTTCCCTAATAGTACACTAGAACATTGTAAAATGGTGGTGAGGCTCCTTGTAAAACAAAATTTTGGATAAAATTGTAGTATACAGCAAACATTTATTTTTATGGGGTAAAGTTTTTTCTGACCAAATTTTTTTGATGAACTTTTTATGCTACTTTGTGACACAATACTAAAGGTATTGAACACACAGAGGTTGTTACTTGTCGGTTACTTCAAAAGCATTTTCCGGCAAACTTGCGATTGGATTTTAGGATGGGGAAGGGCGTAAGCTCCTATTGCTGAACATTTTTGTGAATGTTTTTTTCAAATTCTTGAATAACTTTTTGACTAAAGTGAAGCATTGATGAATTCATGAACAAAAGAAGCTTTTTTGTCTGCATTAAAATTAGACAATGGTCACTTCATATCAGGCTATTGTTTTGCAAAAAAAAGTTCATGTGAAATTTGAACAGTTTTGTTTACCATATTTTTCATGATTAAAATAGTGTTGTATCCAAGAAAAGGTCAGATAGTTGCAGGGAACCGTATAATGCGTTTGTAAGCACCAAAGTTTGATTGCTAGAATTTACTAATCTGTTTGCTAGCAAAAATTTCTACCTTGACAGAGAAAGTAATGGGGACACAATTTCTCTGAATTGCAGAGATATAACACGCTCTGCGTGAAATATTCGCCAAGTTCTAATTTGCAACATGGTAAAAAAAACTATACCAGTAAGTAGCTTCAGCCAAGTGGTTAAACTCTGCAATGTGATTCAAGTTTGTACATAAGGCATCGTTACAATTGTTTCTTCTGTGTATCAGATTCTAATTATTTTAGCCCTAGTATTTGGTTAGAGGTGAAGAAGTCATTAGGTCATCAAAGCAAAACGAGATAAAAACTATTGGCTGGAACAACATCTGTTTCAGTGGAATAACTAGCCTTGCAGAAATAACTTTTTTTGCAGAGCCCATGTACTTCTTGATTGCATGTTCAGTAATTAGTTATTGCAACATAATTAGCCAAAGCCTTTAGTCTATCAACTTGATTTTAAAGCTATTTTTATTTAGTGGAAAATAACAGTATTTTATAAACAAAAACCGTTGATAACTCTCAATGTGAAAGCAACTGGTTGATCTTCATTCAACTTCATTGAAACTTCACTGTCAAACCAAAGGGTAGAATGATGGCGTGCAGATAACTCCTGCATTGCTTACAAGCTGTTTGATTTTTCTTTGGTTCAAATGTTAAGAAACGCAATTTTGTTGAAATAAAGCATGGAGTTGCAGATACAGAGAAAAAATGACTTCTGCGTGTCCAATTGGTAATTTTGATCCTCATTTTAGTTAAATATGTTTCTATGGCAAACATTCTTGGAAATGGTTGGCCCATAGCAAAAGTTGATGATGTTGAACTTCATCAAAATTTAGAGGCATTAAACCTTTAGCCTCAAAACCATTGATTCTTCTAACTTTTTGAGCTCACCATCATGGTCTCGAAAGGAAAGCAATCGATTTGTTACTGAAACTGTATTTCATTATTCTTTATGCGTAAAAACCATCTCATAAAAAAGTATAGTGTCTGAATATACAACTAGTTTGACACTAGACACTACATTTACAACTCTATTTATAGACACTAGATATACAACTCCAAATGTATACACTAGATAGAAAACCACTACATATATACACTAGATACATAACTCTACATACATACACTACATATACAACGCAACATATATACAATAGATATACAGCTCTACATATAGTCACTAAAGATACAACTCTACATATATACACTAAATACATAACTCTACATATAGACACTAGATATACAACTCTACATATAAACACTAGATATAGAACTCTAGATGTATACACTAGATGTATACCTAAACATATATACATTAGACACACAACGCTACATATATACAATAGATTCACAGCTTTACATATAGACACTAAATATACAGCTCTGGATAAAGACACTAGATATACGATCTTACATATATACATTAGATCCAAAACTCTACATATAAACACTAGATATACAACTCTAGATATATAAACTAAATATACAGCTCTATATATAGTCACTAGATATACAACTCTGCATACACACACTAGATAAATAACTCTACATATAGACATTAAATATACAACTAGACATATATACACTAGATATAGATCTCTAGATGTATACACTAGATATACAACTCTACATATAATCATTAGATATACAACTTTTCATATATACACTAGACAAACAGCTCTACATATAGACACTAGATATACAACTCTACATATATACACTAGATCCATAACTCTAGATGTAAACACTACATATACAACTTTACACATATACACTAGATATAGAACTCTAGATGTATACGCTACATATACAACTCTACATACATACACTAGACACACAACGCTACATACATACACTAGACACATGACTCTACCTATAGACATTACATATACAACTCTACATATAGACACTAGATAGACAACACTACATATATACACTAGATACATAACTTTACATACATACACGACATATACAACGCTACATATATACACTAGATATACAGCTCTACATATAGTCACTAGAGATACAACGCTACATATATACAATAGATTCACAGCTTTACATATAGACACTAAATATACAGCTCTGGATAAAGACACTAGATATACGATCTTACATATATACATTAGATCCAAAACTCTACATATAAACACTACATATACAACTCTAGATATATAAACTAAATATACAGCTCTATATATAGTCACTAGATATACAACTCTACATACACACACTAGATACATAACTCTACATATAGACATTAAATATACAACTAGACATATATACACTAGATATAGATCTCTAGATGTATACACTAGATATACAACTCTACATATAATCATTAGATATACAACTTTTCATATATACACTAGACATACAGCTCTATATATAGACACTAGATATACAACTCTACATATATACACTAGATCCATAACTCTAGATGTAAACACTACATATACAACTTTACACATATACACTAGATATAGAACTCTAGATGTATACGCTACATATACAACTCTACATACATACACTAGACACACAACGCTACATACATACACTAGACACATGACTCTACCTATAGACATTACATATACAACTCTACATATAGACACTAGATATACAACACTACATATATACACTAGATACATAACTTTACATACATACACGACATATACAACGCTACATATATACACTAGATATACAGCTCTACATATAGTCACTAGAGATACAACTCTGCATATATACACTAGATACAAAACTCTACATATAGACACTAGATATACAACTCTACATATAAACACTAGATATATAACTCTAGATGTATACACTAGATGTATACCTGTACATTTATACACTAGATACACAACGCTACAAATAGACACTATATACATAACTCTGCATATAGACACTACATATACATTTCTACATAAAGACACTAGATATACAACTCTACGTAAATACACAAGATATACAGCTCTACATATAGACACTAGATATACGACACTACATATATACACTAAGTACATAACTCTACATATATACACTACATATACAACTCTACAGTAATACACTAGATATACAGCTCTACATATAGGCACTAGATATACAACTCTACATATATACACTAGATCCATAACTCTACATATAGACAACAAATATACAACTCTACATATAAACACCAGAAATAGAACTATAGATATATCCACCAGATATACAACTCTACATATATACATTAGATACACAACTCTACATATACACATTAGATATACAACTGTACATATATACATTAGATATAGAACTCTAGATAACTACACTAGATATACAACTCTACATGTAGTCACTAGAGATACAACTCTACATATATACACTAGATAAATAACTCTACATATAGACACTACTTATACAACTATACATATAAACACTAGATATATAACTCTAGATGTATACACTAGATGTATACCTCTACATTTATACACAAGATAGACAACGCTACATATATACACAACATACATAACTCTGCATATAGACACCACATATACATTTCTACATATAGACACTAGACATACAACTCTACGTATATACACAAGATATACAGCTCTACATATAGACACTAGATATACGACACTACATATATACACTAGAAACATAACTCTACATATATACACTACATATGCAACTCTACATAGATACACTAGATATACAGCTGTACATATAGGCACTAGATATACAGCTCTACATATATACACTAGATCCATAACTCTACATATAGACACTAAATATACAACTCTACATATAAACACTAGATATAGAACTCTAGATATATCCACCAGATATACATTTCTACATATATACATTAGATACACAACTCCACATATACACATTAGATATACAACTGTACATATATACATTAGACATAGAAATCTAGATATCTACACTAGATATACACCTCTACATATATTCACTAGACACACAATGCAACATATTTACACTAGATACATAACTATACATATAGACACTACATATACAACTCTATTTATAGACACTAGATATACAACTCCACATGTATACACTGGACATACACCAATACATTTATACACTAGATACATAACTCTACATACATACACTACATACACAACGCTGCATATATACACAACATATACAACTCTACATATAGTCACTAGAGATACAACTCTTCATATATACTCTAGATACATAACTCTACATATAGACACTAGATATACAACTCTACATATAAACACTAGATATACAACTCTAGATGTATACACTAGATGTATACCTCTACATATATACACTAGATACACAACGCTACATATATAACTTATAAACATAACTTTGCATATAGACACTACATACACAACTCTACATATAGACACTAGATATACAACTCTACATATATACACAAGATATACAGCTCTACATATAGACACTAGATAGTCAACACTACATATATACACTACACACATAACTCTACATATATACACTACATATGCAACTCTACATATATACACTAAGTATACAGCTCAACATATAAGCACTAGATATACAACTCTACATATATGCACTAGATACACAACTCAACTTATATACACTAGATATAGAACTCCAGATAGATGCAATAGATATACAACTCTACATCTAGTCACTACGTTCAAAACGCCACATATATCCACTAGATACATAACTCTACATATAGACACTAGATATAAAACTCTACATATATACACTAGACATACAGCTCTACATAAAGACACTAGATATACAACTCTACATTCGCACATTAGATACATAACTCTACATATTAACATTAGATATACAACTCGACATATACATACACTAGATATTGAACTCTAGATGTATACACTAGATATACAACTCTACATATAATCATTAGATATACAACTTTTCATATATACACTAAACATACAGCTCTACATATAGACACTAGATATACAATTCTACATATATACACTAGATCCATGACTCTAGATATAGACGCTACGTATACAACTCTACATATAGACACTAGATATACAACTCTACATATAAACACTAGACGCACAGCCTTACATATAGACACTAGATATACAATACTACATATATACAATAGATCCAAAACTCTTCATATTTACACTGCATATACAACTCTAAACATACAAACTAGAAATACAGCTCTACATATAGTCACTAGACATACAACTCTACATACACACACTCGATACATAACTCTACATATAGACATTAGATATGCAACTCGACAAATATACACTAGATATAGAACTCTAGATATCTACACTAAATATACAACATCTACATATATTCACTAGATACACAACACTACATATATACACTAGATACATAACTATATATATATAGACACTACATATACCACTCTATTTATAGACACTAAATATACAACTCCAAATGTATACACTAGATATACACCACTACATATATACACTAGACACATAACTCTACATACATACACTACATATACACCGCTACATATATACACTAGATATACAGGTCTACATAAAGTCACTAAAGATACAACTCTACATATATACACTAGATACATAACTCTACATATAGACACTAGATATACAACTCTACATATATTCACTAGATACACAACACTACATATATACACTAGATACATAACTATATATATAGACACTACATATACAACTCTATTTATAGACACTAGATTTACAACTCCAAATGTATACACTAGATAAACGCCACTACATATATACACTAGATACATAACTATATATACACACACTACATATACAGCGCTGCATATATACACTAGATATACAGCTCTACATATAGTCACTAAAGATACAACTCTACATATATACACTAGATGCATAACTCTACATATAGACACTAGATATACAGCTCTGCATAAAGACACTAGATATACGATCTTACATATATACATTAGAGCCAAAACTCTACATATATACACTACATATACAACTCTAGATATATACACTAAATATACAGCTCTACATAAAGTCACTAGATATGCAACAGTAGTAATATATGAGCTGATCTCCCTACCAAGTGTTTTTTTTGTGGATCTGATCTTGGGGTGATACAATGGGTTACGGTGTTGGATGAATTCGCCGAGTTTATATTGTGTTTTATTTGAGGGGTATTTGAGTGGCATTTGAGTGGCATTTAAGTGGTATTTGAGTTTTGATTATTTTTTACCTAACTAAAACTTACATGGCATCTAAATTTTGAATGTATGGCCTTTAGGTTACGATAATTTTTTACATAACTGTATACATAATCATAACTCATAGGGTATCTAGATTTTGAATGTAAGGCATTTAAGGTTTGATAATTTTCTGTAATTCCGAGTTATATGATATCTTGAGAGAGAGGAGAGAGAGGAGATATATCTACATTGAATAAATACAGTGATTAAAAATGAAACAATATGTGAATATATACATTTATTGTGTAATAAGTAGGGAAAATCTCTCAATATAATATAGCTAGAGTCAGTAAATACTAAGTAATAACAATTAATACATAGTCTTTTTTTACAATGATGTCTTTGATGGAGTGATGTTATATCTTAAGAAGGGAGACTTCTGTTTTATGTGCTTTTGAATTCGTAATGAACTAAAACAAAAATTTAAAATAATTACATGAATTTGAATTATAGCTTTAGTTACATTGGATAGTTTACATTATATAGAAAAGGGAAATAGCTCACCAAGTCACATTGTCCAACTTGTTTTTTTGAATTAGAGACTATCCATTGCTAAAACAAAAAATTATTGAGGTAAAAATAACTACAACTACATCTAAATTGAGTTGAAGTATTATTTACAATAATTAGAGAAGAACTCTCACCGAGTTTTATCATGTATTTCATCCTTTTTTTCAGCAACATATCCTGTCTCAAAATCATCAAAATCTCCACGTAGAAAGTCTTCAAGTTCATCATCATCATCAATTTCTAATATTGTTTTGTTGTGCTTTGCTTGATCACAATATTGTTTCCAATACACTCGACTGAGGCTGTATGGAGAGCAAAATGAAAGATCGGTTTCTGTCTTAAATTTTCAGTGGGTTGTTTTTCCTCTGTAGATCATCACACCTGGAGTATATCGGTTAGCTTCTGAAGCATATTTATCTGGTATGGCAAGCGTCTTCAACAGCGTTTCTCCACATTGTTCAATGCTATAACGGATACAAATTACATTCGACTGTCCTCCTTTAAATCGATGAGCAACGAATCTCTCAACAACATCTTGGTAAGGAAAAATAGCACCGGGTTGAAAACTATTGAGGGTCTTGATGTTCAAGAAGCGTTTGAGCTGACCTTTAGTCAACGTACTCAAATATAATGATTCCTCTTCAGCTTTCTTGTTGCTTAGAGAATGTCTGGTAACACGTCTGACATCATACCAAAGAACACTTTTATTTTTTGGTTTTCCCTTTCTACCCAAATATGCAACGTTTAAACGGAGGGGGGTAATTATCACAGTTGAAGTTTTTAGCTATTTCAACTGGACAAAAAAGTATTTTGGGTTCGAGTTCATTTATATCTGAAGGATCGTGGTAGCGTACTTGAGAATATCTACACTTCTCCTTACTTGATGGATGTATCAGGCCAGTCACTCGCATAATGCTTGGGATAGGAAGATCTTCAAATGTTTTGCAAATCGGAACTTTTGGTGAGCTAATCACTTGAGAACCTTTAGACTTTTTTAATTCCCTAGCTCTCCGTTCGTTGAGACATTCAACTGTTAAATGAGCTATAGCTGCACTCTCCATTGTTTGCTTATCAACGGAAGTAGTTTGTTTTCTCACTTTTTTTTTCGCTTCCTTACTATTCGCTTTTTTGGAGCAGTTTTCTTTCTCTTAGGAGTTGTTTTGCCGTTTTTCATTTTATTTTCTGTTGGATACGGATCTGTGCAAAGGAGCTCTTCAGAAAGAGCATCCATAACATTCTAAAAATAAAAGGGAAATATTTGCATGAGTGCCTAAGAGTGTATTTATTACTTATATATTTATATATATATATATATATATATATATATATATATATATATATATATATATATATATATATATATATATATATATATATATATATATATATATATATATACATATACATATATATATACATATACATATATATATATATATATATATATATATATATATATATATATATATATATATATATATATATATATATATATATATATATATACATATATATATATATATACATATATATATATATATATATATATATATATATATATATATATATATATATATATATATATATATATATATATATATATATATATATATATATATATATATATATATATATATATATATATATATATATATATATATGTATTTATGCCAAAAGCAGTTAAGACCATAGAGTTATGATAGATTGAGAATGTGCTTATTAAACTATTGGGATGTGGAGACAGACAACAAAGGATGCGTTCAAATATATATAAATTTATATACATATGTATTTACTTAATATCATACTGCTTTTAACATCTCAATTGGTACTTCAAGTTATCATATTAGGGAAAACAATACGGACGATATTATAGCTCAAATAAGGGAACTGTTTACACTATATGTAGCTGTTATTACATGAACACCGATAAGGAAATTTACGAAAGATCGTTAGACGCAGCCTTGATTGATGCAGAGTCGGGCAAGACCAGCAACAGCTTGTTTACTGACTATCCCAAACTACCTTAAATAGCAAAGTTTTATTGTTTATCAGCTAAACGTTTTTGGAGGCCTTCAAACTACGGCGTCGGTTTTAGGTCTGGTCTCTATAATCTCTATTTTTATGTAATTCAACCATATTCAATTTAGATAGCTCTCAAATAGAGTTGCATGTGATAATTAAGTCTCTGTAATTATTCCCTGATGGCATATTTATACTGTAAAGTTGATACCTTTTGAAATTTCACAATCTTCTTCATTTAAAATAAATTGCAAAATAATTTCTCCTTTTTTAAAACCTGCTTTCATACACAAAAAGTAGACAGCTGCGCCAATGGAAACTTCAATATACTTTTCTGATGTTTACAACAGAAGTAACATAAGTATAAATTACTGAGATTAGTTGCGAAAAAGAAAACTTTCTAGGTCCAAAATTTTTTTTTTCCTTTGCCACAATTTCTCTTCAAACTGCCGACTGTATTTCATCAGAGTCACTATCTGCTGGTGAAGAGCTGTACTTTTCGTCGATATCGCTGTCGTAGTACAACTCTGAGGAGCTGGTGACATAGAACAGGACTATAAAAAACAAACGACAAACATTTGTTGCATTTTTATGCCCAACTTGAAAATTTAATGACAGAGACAACTGCTAGATTCCTTATTTTTTCTTTCAACTAACTGAAATGGAGCCATGTTATTCTTAGGTCTTGTGACAAACTTTTCACAAGCTATGATGCAGTAATGATTGTCGTACGATATTTTTCAGAAAATTTGGGAACTGCAATTTAATTAAGGGGCACAATACTACATATGATCAGACACTGCTTACTTCGCACCAAATTATTTGTAAACTGAAGGATTATAAGAATAGCTATGGGATTCAGCAATTTTATTTTTTATTGAAGAATTAGGTATACTTTCCAAACCAATAGACACCACATGTCACTTGAGCAGGTATAAATAAATATGAATTTCAAACTAATTCACCATACCTTGCCTTTGTTAAGTCATTTTTGGGTTGATATATTGCACATAAAAATAAAGCCCACAGTCACAAATTCATAAAAACCTTGAATGGTCGTTAACAACTACCAGAATACAATTTGACTAGCCTGGTTCAAATGCCTATGATGAGGGTACAAAGCATTTAAAATTTTGTTCCATAAAGTGGTAAAATTTTTTGCAGACAACTTCCAAAAATCAAGATGTTTTTTTTTGTTCCTTACAATGAAAATTGTGAACTCATGAAAACAGACGTGATTACTATTTAATATGAAGCCTGGAGCGAACTATTAAAATTATTTAGAGCTTTTTGCCAAATATGTCAACATTTGTATTTGGAGGTGTCAGCAATAAATATTCCATGACGATCTGTGTTCCTTCCCATCAATGTTTTTTTTTCTGTTTGCAGCTTTTTCAATATTGGTTCAAAAAGAACTGACAGGGTAGCAGCTGTTCTACATGTCTTCGCCAAGTTGGTCCACAAGGTATCACTCTGACATTTACACTTCGTGTTCTAAATACCTTGGTGACTACTGCTTGCACCCATCTCGGTTGCTGTTCTCTTTTGGGTCCACAGTACAAAGCATAGCCCCGAGTTTCAACTTCGGATGTATGGATCTTGGCTACTCTCTCTTTGCTACCATCTGGTGCTCTTTCTTGTGAATATTGGTTTTTGTTAGTTTCTCGAGATTGTCTTTCCTGTGCCAGATGAGCTGGTGATGGTAGCAGTGTGTCTATTTTGCTGCAAATCTGTCTGCCATTTAAAAGCACAAATCTGTCTGCCATTTAAAAGCACGCTGGATGAATATCCTTCCTGTAGTGGAGTTCTACGATACCGCATCAAGAATTCATGGAGAGCTGCTTTGACAGGAGCAGACGATTTTTTTATTGCTTGGTATAGTGAATGATCCGACTGTATCTCAGAAAATACAGAGTTGATTTTTTTGCTCCTTTCTCTGACCTCTCGATACACATTTTGGCATTAATTGAAATTGTCAACTATTAGAAGATTTAGATTCAGAATTTTTCTAACTACAGAGCGTAGCCATCTCCTCTTTCTATTGTGCTTTCTTGCTGTCTCCTTTGGTTGCTGCTTCATGTCCTGTTGTATTTGAGTGCTGACTTGGCATTGACCCAAGATTGAAATCTGGTGCTTTGATGCAGACTCATATATTACCTTTGTGGGTGAAAGTTCCTGTTTTCCAAGTTCCTTCCAGATGTCTTCCGACATCAATGTTTCATCTGTCCCAGTATCTAACTCCATATTACAACATTTATCTTTGAGTTGGATAGTCTGTTGAAGTTGTGGCAAGTGATTTAGTCTTTCAACAATTTGTTGAAGATTTGGTTTCTTTCATCTTCATCCTGCATGCTGGTTCAATATGGCCCTTCTTTTTGCAATAATGGCAAATGGCTTCTTTAAACCAGCACTTGTCCTGCTGGTGTGAAGATCTACCATATCTACTACATGTATATCTTTTCTTCATTTTTTCCCTATTCTACTTTTTCCATTTTATCCTTCTCCATGTTCTTTGAGTGGACTTAGTATATGGACAGATCAAAACCAGTGTACAGTTTCCTTAGCATCGTCTATTTCCAAGGCAACTTCCACGGCTTTGGCAAATGTCAGCTCATCGTTTTTTATATTGAAACACTCAAGTACTGCTTCGTTGTTGATGGAACAAAGAAAGTTAGTGCACATTGCTCCATCCAGTGGATTGTTGATGGCTTCAAAATCACAGGTGATGGTATGCTGACGTATTCTCGCAGCTAGCTCCTGAATTGTTTCTTCTGGCTTACGTCGCATCTCACTCCAACACTTAAATCTCTCCCTCACTATAAAGCGCTTTGGGTCATACCGGTCTCCCATAAATCTAGTGATCTGTCATATCTAACGCATTGACATCTTTTGGCGAGTCCATCTGTGCAGATAAATTGCTGAGAAGCTTGGAGATAACAGGCAATTCGTTAGTTAGAAAGACCTTTGCTATTTTACTTTCTGGGATGGAATGAGCAGAAAATTAGGTTTGAAACCTCACCAGGTAATCGGCTCTGAAGTTGAGTTTAATCCTGGGAAACCTGGTATAGCTATGGTAGAAATGGCTGCAGCAGATTGGTCTTGTCTTTCTCTAACCAACAACTCCAAAAGATTTCAAGTTTCCTCTTTATGCTCGGCTCTCTCTCTTCCCCTCTTTCATGTCTTTCCCTCTCTCCATCTTGTCTTTCTCTCTTTCTTTCTTCCTCTCTTTCTTGTCTATCTCTCTCTCTTCCTGCTGTATCTTGAAAACCTCCAACAAACTTCTGATATCTGCCATCCGTGTCGCCAATTTACTCTGCTGTGTTTGTGTAGAATAAAATATAAATTTGTTGATTCAAAGTCACTTTATTACTGTATTGAGAAATAGTTAACATGTAAAAGTAGTGGAGATTCACTCTAGATCTGCTTATACGCGCTGATGTTACTCTCTCATTGATTAATTACAAAATTGCTCGTTATATATATAAAACATGTACAAAAAGCTGTGCCCAAGCTTGGCTTAATGTTGTCAATAGCTGTACACAAGCTAGCGTAGCAAAGGATAATAGTAATTCAAGCTTAGCTTTATAATAACCAGCTTGATTAGTGTAATTTCTACAAGCCCATAACAAAACTCCTCTCTCCTGCTGAAAGTGATAATGTAGAAAAAAATCACTTGTATCAAAGGGGACATTATTAAGATGAAGAGGCAGGCGCAGGTCGAGCAATAGAAGATTCTGGATTCAGATCTAAGATATTGGAATGTTCTGGGATAAATTCTAAGGTTAGAAACTGGCCCATTCATTTCCCATAGCCTGGCCCCACCCCACTATCACAAGCAGCATAAGCATAAATTTCACAATGGTGCCCATGCTCAAGATGGTTTTTAATGCGCTTTAAACTACATTTTGATTGGCGGGGACGTGATCTCAGATGTTTTGAGACTATGTGTGAAGGTTGAAGTTATCTCAACTTTCCCAGATCATGCAAAGTTGCGTTGAGGTTGCCATGCTCAATGATGATGGTGAAGACAACGCAATTTAATCAACTTTCTCCAATCACACTATGACGCCTTGTGCCTGAAGTGATCTGTGATATTGCTGGGCAATGGGCTTATTGATGCCATACACCGTTTGAAAGCGCTTTTTTTTCAAACTAAATTAAAAAATTGCTGTTTTCTGCAGATATCGTCGGTAGGCCCACTAAGAGTCTACAATGACATCCCACGTGACAATGTTGACACTTACAAAGAGTCGCATTCGTTAATAGCACGTATAAGAAACTCATGTGCATCTTCCTGTGACCCGTCCTTGAAGTCCGGAATAGTCTCTAAAACAGAATAGCATGTAAATCATCTAATGATGAAGATTCATCTCAAGTTATGATCCTTTTGCAAGCTGTGTAGTTGGAGCCACCGGCTTGCAAGATGATCATGACTTGATCTAGGTTCCAGCACCAAAGTTCATTTTCACATTGAATATTCGTGAACAGAAAGCAAAATGTTATGACATGACAGTATGGTTATTCTGATGATAAGGATTACGTAACTATTAGTAGACTAATTACCTATTATGATGATGCAGTACACATTTTAACCATTCATAAAGTCTATTATAAAAACTGTGAAGTGTCAGTTTGCGATCTAGTGCTATGAGCTCAAATTTGTGTATTATCAAAAAGCGCATTTATGTTTGCTCTGTATAGACAAGTATGACAGTTTGTCAGCAGTGCGGCGACTAGAAAAAATTTTTCCTACGGGTCGGAGGTAGAGTCTCAGATTCTTCTTGAAATCGCAGAAGCTCCAGTAAGTTTCAATTTTTCCAAATCCGTGCTCAACACTCTGTCGGATAGATGACATTCTACGATTGAATGCTTCCTCTTCTGGAGTAATTCTGACAGTTTTATCGGGTGCAATGAGCTGTCGTAGTAGTGGATAGGCGGGATCTCCATAGATGCAATATCTGAGTTCATTGTTCATCAATGGCAACTGTGGCATCTGATCCATTATTTGGCTTTCCCTGAGCAGATGGGCATCATGTCGTCTGCCTTCATAGGGCTCATGCAGTGTCCCAATGATGCCGGTTGGTAACATCACGGCTTGAATTTTCAGTGAGTGTACACGTTTGTGACCGTTGTAGACTATTCTTTGAAGGTATAGAGGTTTGCAAATAGGCCGAACAGTTCCGTCAATGAACCCAATACAGTTCTTCAATGGACCTACATTCCCAACCAGACTTGCAAGCTGTTGGAAATCTAAGTATGGCTGATTCAAGGTTTCCAGTAAATCATGGTATCTTGTGTGAAGGTCACCAAGTATGTGTGCTATCACTCTGCTTAGCACAGACTTGGATTGTGCAAGCCCAGGTACGAGGTGAGACAATCAAGATGGATAGGCAAGCTTAAACAACAATATAACCAGAGCTTCTAAGCCGTCAGCAATTGAACCATTGTCTAGCTTGTATTCATCTGGTATGCGAAGGCACTTACACAACAGTCGTATGTCATGTTTACTGAACCTAAAAAATTTAAATTCGATTTATTGCACAACTCAACAAGTACCGAAATCAAAAGATTGAGTAAAAAAATAAGTAGTACCTGTCATGATGCAGTATTTTTAAAGAAGTTGTCTGGTCTGAAAGTTTGATGATGTAAATTTCCCAAGATAAACTATTAATCTTCAATTAATCTTCTGTGTACATTTAAAAAATGACTTATTAATTTTGTAATAGCTTACATCTGCTACCAAAACTCTACAGTACATGCTGAAGTCGATTGATATACCTGGTAGATGGCAACCATGTTTAAGATGTATAGCATAGCCGGCATATAGCACAGGAATACAGCTTTGATTATCCTTTAAGGAGTTGCGCCACCGTGAAATTCATCCACGCATTGGAACAAAAATTGTAAACTACATTTCACTGGTAGAAATTATACATTGTAATCTGAAGATAAACTTTCAACTACATTGACTGTTTAAAATTGTTCGCCTACAGAAATGGCTCTAACCCTTAACAACGGTGCTGTGTACTTCCCTCGACATCAAAAGTTGAACGTAATAAGCAAACAAACAAAGAGTTGACAAAATAGCTGTCACACATGCTCGTGATGTGATAGATTTGGCAATTGCCACAAAGGTTTCCACATCATATTTTTCAGTCTGCATTCCAAAACCCAAATTCCTTCACTTTGCTCGACCAACTAACCAATGACTAATGGAAGGCTACGTTCCTCATGAGAGGGCCTAACGTCAGAAGTGCGCTAACCATCGGTTAGTTTGGTGAGCAGAAAAAGAAAGTACACATGAAGAACCCAAACACCATTTAACACATTCATTACAGGGTGCTTTCTGTGGTTTTCGTGGTTTTTCGCTTATTTTCATTATTTTTTAGCGGCCCACTCGATGCAGCTACAACAGTGAAACAAATACCAAAAGAACGATAAGATTCTCATTAAAAATTATAGGGGCATTATCATGGACACAGAAAAAACCAAAAAAATTTTCTCCGCCTACCCTTTTGGGCCCTTATTGCGACATAGCAAGTAACCACGAAGCTAGGCCGAGGGGAGGCCGATGTATGGATTTGCATTTTACACGAGAAATATTTGTCCTAGACACAAAAAGATTGCAGCAATGAAAAGGTGGCAAAATTTTGTTCTAGAATGATTAGTTATTTGCTAGGTTGGGCTCTGAAAAAAAAAAGCCTTAAAACCTCAATCAAAAACCACAAAACCACAAGAATGCCATTGCGCAACATCTGTAATGGCTTATTAATTGGTTTTTATGAACTAGAGAAAAAAATACTTATAATGCTTGAAAGTCAACAAAAGACTGCCAAGACAATGTTTCAGTGGTTATCTCTCAAATTTACGTTTTATTTTGCCAATGGAACCCTCTTAAATACTTTAATTATTTGTCCCAAAATGATGTTGTGGGTAATAATAATAAAAAACAATGGCTACTACTGATAAATAATTAACAACCTTATATTGTTTTGATATTCATAGAAATTGGTGAATATGATCAAAAGATCATGGGGATTCTGAATATCAAACTTTTTTTGACAGCGGCTACCGTTTTGATGGGAAAAATTAGCTCCGAAAATAAGTCCGATTTCTGCAATAATTATTAAAAATAACGAAAAGTTAAAAAAATTCATAAGTCAACCGAAACTTGTCCAATCAGCATGAAACTTGGTGAACATGAGCGCTAGGATGTGTATTTCCTTCGTTTTAAAAAAATTGTGCTAAATATCTTAAATAAGAAAAATAATTACAATGAAAAAATGACGATTTTGGTAATAATAAATTATTATTACAATGAGTGAGAAACTACACTTACCATGCTCGAAATTTCACCAAAACTGGTCACTATGCTCAAAACATGGTGCTTTCAATATCCTTATATTTAGTTTTTTGAAAATTCATCTATAAAAAAAAAAATTCTAAAAAACAAAAGCAACCGCATGCACCAAAAATCTGTGCGCCATTGCTGGTTGCTAAGGAACAAAAACCAAAAATAAAAAATTGTAAAACTCAAAACTAGCCTGAGGCCATGTATTAAAGATAATTTAGAATTATACAGCAAATGATTCTGAATAGAATGATACCAAAATGTAAGACCTTACTCTTACTTTGCTCACATGGAAATTGTGAACAGACAATTACCAGTTTACTGTACTCAACCCGAGTGGGCTCGGGGCATGTAAGAGATGTGTTAACAAGTACGTGAGTTGGCTGCCCAGTATAATACATACTCACACTTTCATCTCAGAGTGCTTCCAATTTAGCCTATAACAAGGGATGATATTCACAACTTTCCACACAATCAGCAAGTAAATATTTTTTGTTGAACTTTGCACTAGTTATACAGTGACAACTGAGGTAAAAGTGGTGCATAGCAGTGGCCGACTAGTTGTTACCCTTCTTTTTACTAGGAACAACAAAAAACAATATGCACTCACCGACAATTCTTGATACACCATTCGTTGCTCATATCATGCAGAGAGAACTTTCCCTTAGCTTGGGCTTCCTCCAGCATCTGTCTGGCATCTCGTTCATCAGCCGCTAGCTCCTCTAGTATCATCTCCTCGATATCACTTGCATCTGAGTCCGAGTCTGACACATACATCATCAGCGTTTGCAGGTCACGGCTGCAACAAAAAACGAGCATTGCAATGACAATTGGAATGACATACATCATAGTTCTAGAAGTTTAACAATTTATGGATTTTTGCAATGATGGTATAATTCATGACTTCTTTGTCTGATCACATGAAATACATCAACTTTTTATGGCATCCATCGCAATCATCAACAATGACATTACACATTCTTTCTATTTCGACAATGGGCTGAATTTCTTTTCTTCGAATTAGTAAAGAGATGATACTACTCCAAATGACATGTATTCATTTTTAATACTGCCTATAACTGTCATTAATAATGCACTTGGTCAGATTTTGATGGTCTACAACATTACTATCAATAACAACGGACGCTGAAGTGGAGGCTTCTCCCACTGTGAGAAAGTACACCACACCACTTGCACAGAGATTGACATCATAGAGGGGCTGGAGTTGGCAATATCAAACGATTTCATACTGAGTATATTTCACACATTGAAGAGCTTCTCTGGTCTTTTATTACCATGTATGCACCGTAACAGGGAAAAAGAACAAGTCAATAACAACATATACATTGATTAAAGTTGGCAATATTATTATGCCATATTATTTCTTAAGATTATACATATTTTATTTCAACTTCAATAGCATTAGTTATCACTAACAATATCATTTATTAAATAATTAAGTAATACATCTAGATGAATTAATATTATTTACATGACATAATATAATAATTGTAGCAGCAGTCAGTGTTGTGGCCAAGTCAGCTGTCAGCAAGTAGCAACTACCATCAAGTGATTGAGAACCAAGTCACAATTCATGTCAAGTATATTCTTTCTGTTGCAATTCGAGTCACAAGTCGTTTGCACTTATAGGGAGCAAGTCTAAAGTAAGACTTGACTTTGATGACTTCAATTCAAGTCAATTACAGCCTCCATTCAATCGAGTTGTTTGTGACTCGCATGAAAAACTGAACAAGTCATTTTGAAAGTAAGTGGTAACAAACAGTAGGTGATTTTTTATTTATTCTGAGCTAGTTTTGAGCAGAGCAATTGTTACTTAAGAAAATACTACTACTTTTTCTATCAAACTACTTGATTGTTGTAACAACATGTAAGATTTTATTGACGATGAATACGTTTATATTAATAATAATAGTAATGAAATAATACCGATTGATAATTAAATATGCTTTATTGATTCATGATAATAATACTTCACTAATAATAATAAATAAATGATACTCATATTAATAATCATAATTGAATATTTTTTTTATTATTTTTCAATAATAAATGAATAAATTATGATAAAACATTATTAATTTATTACATAATACATAGCATCTTGATAAAGTCCCGAGACCCTGATCGGGAAAAGTTGGGAACCTCAGATCTGTCTACAACTATAACTATTTTATTTTATGGGTTTTCATTCTTTTGCCAACTTTTCTGTTCTCATTTCATCAACAACAATAATCGTTAATTCATAAAATTATAAGTGTTACTAAATTAATAGAATAACAATACTAATTATTGAATAATAATTGCTAATAAAATTAAAAAAAAATAAAACAATAAATGTAATAATAAATAATTTGTTATAATAAATAGTGAATAATAAATTAAATTTATTTAACTTAGTAGTAGTAGCAGCAGCAGTAGTAGTAGTGAGTGATGGTGATAATAATAATAAATAATTAATAACAATAAATAAATAATATTTATTTAATATAATTCAATAAATAATGAGTGTCATTGCAATGTACGTGTTGCAATACTTTGTTGGAGTTTGTACTATTAAAGCCTTCCATCATTGCTAGCTCTAAAAGACACCAATGATGAATTGAATAGTGTGGCTGATGGAACTGAGTTGCTATTAAATTAACTCACATCTTCGACTGCAACGCCATTTTAGTGTGCTAATTGCTAAACTGAACTCGCTGTCACGGTACCAGTAGGACGGTTTTGCTGTTTATCTGCAAGGCACAAAAAAGTAATATCCCTTACGAGTTACGAGATTGCTGTGGGCGTGACTTTCCACATACTCGTTGTGGTTCTCGTTGCAACTTTGCAAACTCCCTAATCAACGCTCGTGCCTGAGCAACATCAAGATCTCTTCCTACAAAAAACGTCTTCAAATTTGTTGAAAATTTTTTCTTGGGCTTCAGGTATGCTTGTGAAGTGACACTCACAGGCATTCCATCACTATCCAGCTCAATGTCTCAGCAAAAGAGTTGTCAAAGATAGGAGAGGAATTATTAATGGACAAACTTACTATAGGCCAAGAAGCATAAACAACTACATATATATAAAAACAAAATGAATACCTTGTAAGCGCTCACAAAATTTTTTAGTGGCAGCAGTGATGTTGCAGGTTATAACAAGTGTATATACAAATTTAAAATTGCACACGGCTCACAGCATATTAGATAGATTGTTCCAGTCATTGCGATACTCTGCATCACCAAGCATCGACTCAAATGCATCAACAATGTATGGTAGCAATGTCACAGTACTTTCTATGGCTGTGTACCTAAAATATGCATCTTGGTATGTGTTTACTGGGTAAAAGCATGTCCAACACCATATGCCAGCCATGCTCACAACATGAACCAGCTATGGTACTCAAGCCTCACCTGTCAACCCATCTGGTTTGAGACAAACTACATAGTTTTGTCTTATTAGTCTCCGCAACCTCAGAGCTTTGACTAGTTTGAGTTAGCTTTGCCAACCTGTTGGGTGAATCGTTCAAAGATGATCAGAGCGGAGCCTGAGTATTCATCATATCACCTGCAAAGTAAAAGTTACAGCTACTCAATCACAATTGACTTGCATACTTTGTATCGTTCAAACTCTCTCACCCATCCATTAGAACCTATTATACTTGATCATGCAACTGAATCTTCCAGAAAGTAGCAATTCCGTTCAAAATTAATTTACCAACATTTTCTTTGTGTGTTTCAAGTGATCTACTTAAAACAAATAGATAAATTTCATGGTTTGTGTGACTTGATAGATAGGCCAAAACACGGTGACCCTGCACACAGCACGAATAAACTGAAGTATGTAAATTTTTACTATCTAGCAAGAACAATTTCTTATCAGTTGTTACTTACAAATATGCAAGTTGCTCTTACAACTTTTCATCAGTACCAAGTTGATTTGGTGGCTCTGACAGTCCAGATAACTTGCCAAGGGCTGTTCCTGCTGATTGATAGCTGCAGCACCTGACTTGGCACCTGACATGTTTGATGCCCCATCATATGCTTGGCCAACACAGAGATTGAGAGGTAGATTCAACGGTTTTTGTTTGTTTAGGATAGCATTTGCTATGACAGTACCTGGTAGGTAGAGCATTTGTTTATAGATTAAGTTGAAAAATTGGGCTTTCATTGTATATGTAACATACGAGATTAAAATTCATACAGCTCAAGGCAATGGAATCTCCATGTACAAACCTTTAAGTGACTGGAGAGAGGGGAAACAAAGAAATACCTCATTAGTCCGTTCGAGCTTAACATCATAGTATCGCAGTGCGATGCAGAGTTGCTCAACATTGGAAGCATCCCTGGTTTCATCACTAATGGTGGAAAAGTAAGGCGAGAGCTTCACATCTTGCGCAACCCTATTGATAACTTGGTCAGCATTCATGTTGAGCACTGTATTTTGAACATCTGGGCTAGTATACAAGCTTTTTTGTTGATGAAAACATTAACATTTACATCACTAGATTGCCTTCGGAATTCCAATAGCTGTTGGAAATTCCCTCTGTTGATGTAACCTAGTACAGTACTATCACGGTAGAGGTTTTGATCTAACCGCGGAGTAGCTTCATTGCAATGGCCTCTCAGTGCAATTCCCTGTCGAGCACAAAATATCAAGGTCCTTACAACACTGTCCAATCTTTTCCTTCTATTTTCTAAGTCAATCTTTTTTTTGCTTCCTCAGCAATGCGGTCACTGATGGTTGTTTGCCAGTGGAAATTGATAGACGATTATAAAAGGCTAATTGAGCATTCTGATGGTATCTGTTTTCTTCGTGATCTCTCAAATCTCGAGTAGGACTATAGTTCGTCCAAGGTTTTGATAGAAATTTACCGTAACTCTGGGGGATATCAGCATCACTAATGAAAAGTTTACAAAACTTACACAATGCTCCATCATCACCTACAACCAGCCACTTGCTATACATTTGAGTAAATCTTTTCACATCTAATTGACAGTCTGACTGACCCTGTCCCCTCCCCCCTCCCCATCAAATCGATAGTTCATATGTCGCCAGGAATGAACGTTGACACGTCTGAGAATAAATGTTGAAGTTTTCTTCTCAATAACATAATAGACATTCATTCCCTGTTTGTCGACATACAATTCAGGATGTATCTACATTCATTCCAGTTATGTCTGCATCCATTGGTGTCTACGTTCATTCCAGTAATGTCTGTATTCATTCCTGTCTACGTTCATTCCAGTTACGTCTGCATTCATTCTTGCCTACATTCATTCCAGTTATGTCTGCATTCATTCGTGTCTATGTTCATTCCAGTTATGTCTGCATTCATTCCTGCCTACGTTCATTCCAAGTATGTCTGCACTCATTCGTGTCTACGTTCACTCCAGTTATGTCTGCATTCATTCCTGCCTACGTTCATTCCAAGTATGTCTGCATTCATTCCTGCCTACGTTCATTCCAAGTATGTCTGCATTCATTCGTGTCTACGTTCATTTCAGTTATGTCTGCATTCATTCCTAATCTGATAACATTTTAATTTGATTGAGATAGTAATTTAGCTGCTTAACATAATTATTGTATACCTACGCTTTGTTCGTAATAATCAGAAATTTTCCAAATTGCCGGCCATTTTTATTGTAAACAAAACATGTCGTATATAAAATAATTGTATTGATCACGTGTTTATTCTCCCTCTAATCTAACTATTTGGTCAAGCACAGCAAGGTACAATGAGATAAATAGCTTCGCGAGGACATTGATCTTTTTCTTATTGAATTTTTTTTTCACCATCTGCTCAAAGATAAGAAAGTCATTCACAATCAAAAGACAATAATATTTTAATTTGTCTTTTACTTTTTAACACTTGCAAGTTGATAAATATATAATTTTCCAGAATCATATTAAAGGAATAAGCAACTTCTAAACTGACTTAGGGTAAGTCGATTGTTTGTGATATAAAAGAACTACTGAGCCGGAAAATATATTGCTTAAGGCAGCAGTTAAGTGTAGATCTCAGTCCATAAGTTACCGATATCCGGTTTGCCTGTACGGGTCCATGACAGTTATTTGGGCAACGGATGTGCGGTGAGCATGCGTTCGAATAAGTGTATTGAAACTTAGTCTACATTGAGAACGTGGGTGGTTCGCAATTCCCCTATTACCGCTTGAGGTTTTTGGGTTATTAATGGCCTAGTGAAGGTCACTATAGTATTGTTGGTTTGACGAGAAAGACTGGTTCTTCTAACATAAACCGTCTCGAAATCATCATCATCATGGTTATCTGTTTTGTTGCTGGTTGTAATAATAGTCAAAACCGCACTGCTCCAAACAAATTATACTGTAGAATACCGCGACTCAATGCAGGATTGTTTTTTGATGTGGCCAGAAGAGCAGACATTGGTGGGTGGTGTTGTGTATGTTGTATCGTCGTGTATTACTATTAATTATAATTATTATGTAGTAGTAGTAGCATTATTATTAAACTACTGCTACTACTACTACTACATACACGACTACATATGCTAAGTATAATAATAATAATTATATTATTATTATATGTATTATGTATGAATGATGATGACGATCCATCCATTGGATTATTATTATTAATTATTTATATTAATTATTATTACGATTTATTTATGTTGTCCTATTATTATTATTATTGTTATAATTATTTATTTTCTAATAATACTTATGTTATTCTCTATTATTTATTATTATCAGGGATATATATATAATATTATATTTATTTTTATTATTATTTTTAATTGTTATATATTCAATAATAATTAAGTAATAATAATAATAAATTATTAAATAGTGTTATTATACATTATTATTGCTACTTTAACTATTATTATTGTATTATTAAATAATTAACACAACAGTTTATTAAACAAACGACGACAACTTGAAACAAAATGTTACTACAACAAGTTCAACAACGATGGTACACGATAAATAAAAAACAAAAACAGCATAGCAACATCATTGCTAAAATAATCCACTAATAAATTAAAATGAAAAAAATCATACTAATAATTTGATTGTGGTTCTTGTTCTAAAACAAAATAACAATTTTTAATAACAAACAACCAACTAATAATAATTTGTTATTATTATTTATTCATCTATTCTTCTCCAATAATACTACCTACTGCTAACACTTTTTTATTACTGTTATTTTTTCTGTATTATTATATTTTATTACCATGACGATTAGAACTTGTTAATTTAATATTCATACATGATACTTGCTACATCATCTCCTTCCATGACTACGACTATATATAATATTTTAACCATAATAACAGTAGCGATAATAGTAGTTGTTGGTGATCGTCAAATAATAACCAATGATGATAATGTACACATTTTTATATTCTGTTACCGTTATTATATATGTACGTGTTTGTAATAAATTATTATATTATTCGTAATAAATGATGATAACGATTATTTTACTGCTTTTGATTATAAACCTTATTTATTTATTACTTACTTTTGTTGCATTGGTACTTCTTTGAACAAAGTTCAACAATAATTACCAATAGTGATTTATTATCACCTGGACAAGCTTGGTCGTAGCGTTTATATAACAGAACACTGTGTTTTATTACTACTATGGTTTGTTCCACAATTGGTATTTTTTTGCATGACCTATGTCTTATTACTGCTCTGGTTTCTTCCACAATTGGTTTTTTGTTGCATGACCTGTGTCTTATTACTGCTCTGGTTTGTTCCACAATTGGTATTTTGTTGCATGATCTATAACTTGCTACTCTGGTTGGTTCCACAATTGGTTTTTTGTTGCATGACCTATGTCTTATTACTGCTCTGGTTTGTTCCACAATTGGTTTTTTGTTGCATGACCTATGTCTTATTACTGCTCTGGTTTGTTCCACAATTGGTATTTTGTTGCATGACCTATGTCTTATTACTGCTCTGGTTTGTTCCACAATTGGTTTTTTGTTGCATGACCTATGTCTTATTACTGCTCTGGTTTGTTCCACAATTGGTTTTTTGTTGCATGACCTGTGTCTTATTACTGCTCTGGTTTGTTCCACAATTGGTATTTTGTTGCATGATCTATAACTTGCTACTCTGGTTGGTTCCACAATTGGTTTTTTGTTGCATGACCTATGTCTTATTACTGCTCTGGTTTGTTCCACAATTGGTTTTTTGTTGCATGACCTATGTCTTATTACTACTCTGGTTTGTTCCAACAATTGGTATTTTGTTGCATGACCTATGTCTTATTACCGCTCTGGTTTGTTCCACAATTGGTATTTTGTTGCATGACCTATGACTTATTACTACCCTGGTTTGTATGGTGGCTCAGAACGTTTTGTCTTTTGTGTTTTAAAACGTCTAAATGCTTTCCAAATCGTTTGAGCAAATTTGAAATAGTCTGAACTTTTGCAAAAACTTCTGAACGCTTTGTGAAATCGTTCGTGAGCTTTGAAAATACGAGCGGATTTGCTGGTTCGCTCTATTGATCATAGATCTACAGTCCATATTATGATGGATAATGTTTCTCCTAAACACTGAACAGTTGAATTTTCTTTAAATAAATGAATAATGTTTTTTATTTATTAAATATTATTTGCTATAAATTATTTTAAATAATAAATACAACCTAACTGTAAATGTAAAAATTCATTTTAGAGATTATACTCAACAAAATTTTTATACAGTTAATTAACTTGCTCTATGTCTTTTGATCGACGTCTATGTTGATGAAGTTATATAGAGGCTATAAATAAAATGATGACGATCGCTTTTGGTTCGAAAGCCATGTGCCTTGCAAACTTTTCCAACCATTTCAAAATAGTTTAGCCTCTTTTAAAACAGTTCAGACTATTTCAAAATAATTCATACGGTTTGTAAATGGTTCATACTCTTTCCAAAGCGTCCATACGGTTTGTAATTTTCTAAATCATCTGGATCATTTGTAAACCGTCTGAATTATTTGCAAGACAACTATAAGGTTTGCAGATTTTACAATTGTTGGACAGGAAATACAGTTTTATAGCATTAATCCCGCAACTGCTGAGGTAGACAATTAATTTATTATAACCAACAAGCCCGTTTTTAAACATAGTTTTTTGGGCTATTTTACTGCAATTACCCAATTATTTTCAATGTAAAAGACGCTTTGCAAACTGTCTGGACTATTTCAAATCCGTTCATACGCTTTGAAAACGAAACCGTCTAACGTTATGAGCCACCATAGGTTTGTTCCACAATTGGTATTTTGTTGCATGACCTATGATTTTTGCATTCCACACTATGTCACCTTTACTGCACTATTCTTCTATGCTAATTCCAGCTCTGTCAACCGTCACATAAGGTAAGGTGGAAAGTCGCCATATAGTATGGTAGATATGGTGATCAATTAAAGCTCATACGATATTTCATTGTCTTCACATAAGGAGGTGAAAAAAATTTTTTGATGCTTATTCTTAAATAGTTTTGTGGTCACTTACTACTTCTTGTGCTGATTTTACTTATAGTTTCCCAAATTCTTTCTGTGCATTTCATGCTACTTGTAACTGCTCGTTTTACTGCCATTCATCAAGTATTGACTCAGTGATAATAATGATGAATAACGATATTTGTATTGTATTATCATCAATTATTATTAAAAGTGAATGAGTGTTAGTGTTTTTTCACATGCGGTCTTGTATGTTGTTTGTTTCATAATTCTGTGCTGAAACTCAGTAACCTTGCGCTGGTGCAATTCCAGCAGAAGGCCCTCATATTTGTGTGTAAGCCTTCTATTAGTGCATGGTTACCTCCTTCTATTAGTGCATGGTTACCTCCTTCTATTAGTGCATGGTTACCTCCTTCTATTAGTGCATGGTTACCTCCTTCTATTAGTGCATGGTTACCTCCTTCTATTAGTGCATGGTTACCTCCTTCTATTAGTGCATGGTTACCTCCTTCTATTAGTGCATGGCTACCTCCTTCTATTAGTGCATGGTTACCTGTTCCATCTCTTCAAAACTTTCTTATACTAATGTCATAGAATATATCTCCGTATGTTATACAGTTTAGGCTGTGCTTTGCATGCTAGTGAGAGTTGGCCCAAGCAAGCAGCTGTCTTCTCAATCCATCGATAAATCAATAATATTACAGATGGCTTCCAAGCTCATTTTAAAAAAAAGACAATGCTTGTATCGTTTATGTATGTTTAATAGCTGTATAATATGGGCTAATGTATAAGTTAAAGGATAACTTCAGTATGAAACCTGGTTAGTCTGGAAAGAGATTTGTTCCCAGGTCCTACCCCCCCCCCCTCACCCCTATCCACTTCACAGTCTAGCGCTTATTGTAGAAAAGCATGGTATACATTTGACAAACAACTAGCATTACTCTTATCATAGTGCTCGCTAGACTGAATTCACCAACAAATATATTGAAGCAGTGGTACATCAATGTCTCCTGACCACTGTAATTCTGCGTTAACAATGTTTGGGTTTATTTATTTGCAACTACCGCCATTTAAACTGGGACCTAGTGTTCTTCACGTGTAATAATAGCAATTGTATAATGCATGACATGACTACCCGCCAAGTATATTATTGTAATGTTCGGCAGCACGAAAGTGTTTGCAGTATGTAGTAATAGTAAGTCTACCGTGTAATATAATTTGGGTTACTAGTGGTGGTGGCCAGTTCAAAGCTTCAGGTGACAATAAAGTAGTGAAGCCCAACTGAGTAAAACTTTTTTTGGTTCAAAAACCATGTTCTTTGCTAACTATTTAAAATGGTTCTTGAATGATTCCTACAGTTCACCCTTTTCAAAAATTGTTAAAACATTTCAAAGCTACATAAATTATTTGCAAGACACCTTACGGATTTTTTTTGATTTACAAACTTTGACACACTATTAATAAGATCCAAGTCAGACTTTATTGACAACGGTTACAAAAAATACAGAATTTGTGAGGACCATTTTGAGGATAAGGACTTCAAAATTGATGGAAGTGGCAGAAAATCTAAACTGTTACCCAGTGCTTTACCTTACAGACTGGGAGCACCTTCAAAGGTAACAATATGGTTACTATTAAATGCTTTACCAAATTATTTCACTTCAAATATTTCTGTTTGCGTAACTTATGAATAAAATTTCATCGTATATCAATTACTACCTGTTTATGATGTAGCTATTGTTTGACAATTCACAACTTTTGATTATGATTTAGATTGGTGGAAAACGAAAGACAAGAACGTCAGCTTCAGCAACGCTATTAGCTGACTCTATTGCGCAGCTTGAAGAACCCCGTGTATGTTTCAATGTCTTGGGCAATGTTATATTTGGCTTTGAGAAAACTTTTAGAAAATGTGATATACTGATTGGCAATGCAATAGAACAGTTTGTCACACATTTTTCTAGAACCCGCGAACCTCAACTCCACACAAGCCAGGTTTTGCTCCGAATCCCTCAACTGCTGTAGAGTTTGAACTCTTTTCTTCTCCTGCCCCATCAACACGTGATGTAGTAAGTGATTAGTTCAATGTAATGATAAAATTGTTTGAAGCAAAAGGTGTTTTTGTGAATTATACTGTGCTTTTGTTAGACTTGTCTCCTCGTTTAAAACATTCAGTTTTTTATTGTTTTAGGGATGTCAAACTGATCCAATCCTGTTTGAAACGATGGATAATCATTCCACATACTCAGATCACTTGTACAGTAGACATTGGGTGGTGCCTTTGCTCCATAAATTTACTAAGAGTGAACTTGGTGCTGGGTCTGTTGAGACAAGTGGTGGTGGTGGTGGGACACCAACTGGAGCAAGTGAGAGAAAGGCTGAGACAAGTGGTGGTGGTGGTGGTGGTGAGACACCAACTGGAGCAAGTGAGAGAAAGGCTGAGACAAGTGCTGGTGGTGGTGGGACACCAACTGGAGCAAGTGAGAGAAAGGCTGAGGCAAGTGGTGGTGCAGAGCTGGAAGCAAGTGGCTCTACGTATGTGTTTGCCTCCCGTGTCAAGCTAGAACCCAAAACTCAAGAAGGTTGGTTGAATTCATTCCACTCTACTTTCAAGGTTTTTAAGACATTACACAAGAAGATATAACAATCATGAAAAGAAGCTGTACTGCCAGGTAAAAGTTACCAAAGAATTTATCCAAAAAGTTAATTTTACTTTTTATTCATCTTTACAGGAAGAAACTATGCCATAGACAATGTGATTGAGGATGAAGAGAGTGATGAGGAACTATCATTAGCAGAAGGTAAAAGTTTAACGTCGCCCTTTATATTAGTGAAACACTTGCATGCAAATATTACTTTACTAATCAATTGCTTTGCTTCTTATTAGAATACTTTGATGCAAAAGATCTCAACTTCAGTGCGAATGTTAGTTCGATGAATGTGTCATCTAGCGAGGAGGAATATTCTGAAGATGGTGGTGAGGCTGCTAATACCAATGCCAAGCATGTAGTATTCCAATCATGTTTAATGGAACTGATAAGCAAGGTGCACTCACATTATTAGAATGTATTTAATAGTTACAATCAGCTTTGATGTGTCATCCTTTTAAACAGTATTTGGTGTATTTTTACCAGGTAAAATGTGCATGTGGTGACAGTTTTGGTGACTTGAAGTTCAACCAAAACAAGGGGACATTGCTGATAGTAAATGGGCGTTGTGATGGTTGTGGGAATGTCTTCAAATGGCGGAGTCAACCTCATGTTGGATTGAAGGCCAGGGGGAATGTGGAATTGGCAGCAGCAATATTTTTGACGTGAGTATTTATATGTTAGTCTGAGATGGATGTGTTTATGATGTGGTGTTAATAAGATTGTTTATTTTTGGTCAAAGTAGGTCGGAGAATATATTTTGAAATCCACTTGTCATTACAGCGGCACAACATATAGCACAATTGCAAAGTTTTTTGAGTTGGCTGAGATTCAATGGATGAGCAAAACCATCTTCTATGATTATCAACATAGTCATATCTTACCAGTGATCTCTTCGGACATAGAAACCTCTCTGCAAGATGCTCGTGCAAAAGTTGTTGAAAGAGGTATTTTTCCATTTTGAATTTTTAACTGATCAACTTCTTAGAACTACATATGGCAGTGTACAACAAACTTTGGTTTCAATATTTCACAAAAGTTTGGTTTTTGTAGGAGATGAGATTCGTTTAGCTGGTGATGGTCGTTATGACAGCCCTGGTTTCAGTGCACGATATTGCACTTACTCACTTATGGATTCGGTAAGATGTTGTTTGTTTTAGTCTGCATTAAAATTCAATTTGTTGTAATGTAAGTAATAAACACTAGTATAAAATTAAGGCTGTGATTTGATCGAGTTATTTTTACAATTGACGCAAACATTCTCCACAAAAGTTTAACTCGATTAAAAACCATCTTTGAATTAATCGCCAGTAGTAGTGACTTCTTTGTTTTATTTGTTTTCAAACTTGGCAATTGCAATATTGGTTGACTGCGAAATCTGAACTACATATTGGAAAGTTAGTGCTCATTATAGGTATACAAGGAGATGGATTTTGCGATTAATCAAGATCAATGAATATGAGTATAAGATTAATCTTCACTAAAATTCTTAACCATGTCACAGCCTTAGTATAGATGTACTCAATGGGTTTCGTATATTGCTGGTAAGCACTACTAGTGTCTTGTGCTTTTTGTAATCGTAAATTCTTAACTGTTAGAAATCTGGATTGATCACCCATACTGTCACCAAGGAAGCCGCTCTAAGCAGCTCATCAGTTATGGCTGAGAAAGATGCTTTTCTCCATTGCTTGGACTTGGCTAAAAAAGACTTTCAAGTAATATCAAGTATCACCACTGATGCAAATATCAGCATCAGAGCTCACATGACAAAAAAGGAGACGATTCCCCATGGTCTTGATGTATGGCACATCAACAAAAATCTGGTAAAAAATCTTTCCAAAAAAGCCACTAAAAAGGTGAATACCAGTAGTAATATATGAGCAGATCTCCCTACCAAGTGTTTTTTTTGTGGATTTGATCTTGGAGTTGAGACAATGGGTTACGGCGTTGGATGAATTCGCCGAGTTTATATTGTATTTTACTTGAGGGGTACTTGAGTGGCATTTGAGTGGCATTTGAGTGGCATTTGAGTTTTGATTAGTTTTTTACTTAATTTGAACTTATATGGCATATAGATTTTGAATGTATGGCATTCAAGTTTTGATAACTTTTTTACATAACTCGAACTCATATGGTATCTTGAGAGAGAGGGGAGAGGAGAGAGGAGAGATGGGAGATGAGAGAGGAGAGAGATTTTTTAGTTTTCTATACATTCATGTATATATGGTTAGTTATGTACATATTTATGGCTATATTTATATCTACATAGAGAGAGGGGGTATATCTACATTGAACAAATATATTAGTAAAGACTAAGAAATACAAAGCACCAGGTCTTGTAATGATAATCAATGCAAAGTCCTTTCCTTTACGTCGCATCTTAAAAAATCCTCAAATGAGGTGTGGTAACACGTCTGACATCATACCAAAGAACACTTTTATTTTTCGGTTTTCCCTTTCTACCCAAATATACAACGTTAAACGGAGGGGGGTAATCATCACAGCTGAAGGTTTTAGCTATTTCAACTGGACAAAAAAGTATTTTGGGTTCGAGTTCATTTATATCTGAAGGATCATGGTAGCAAACTTGAGAATATCTACACTTCTCCTTACTTGATGGATGTATCACACCAGTCACTCGTATAATGCTTGGAATAGGAAGATCTTCAAATGTTTTGCAAACCGGAACATTTGGTGAGTCAATCACTTGAGAACCTTTAGACTTTTCTATGAATCAATATATGATTATATACATTTATTGTATAATAAGTAGGGAAAATAGGAAGATCTTCAAATGTTTTGCAAAACCGGAACTTTTGGTGAGTTAATCACCTGAGAACCTTTAGACTTTTCTATGAATTATTATATGATTATATAGACTTATTGTATAATAAGTAGGGAAAATCTTTCCATATAATATAGTTAGAGTCGGTAAATAGTAAGTAATACAAAACAGTACAACTTGTAATGTCAATGAATACACAGGCTTTTTTTTATTCATTCATTATCCGCTTGAGACTACCAGTTGTCAGCATTTGATATTGAGTTTACATACCATCAACACCAAGTGGTTCATCAAAATCTTGCGATTCGTTTTCTAGGAATTCCTTAAGAACTTCATCCTCATTATTCGTTTTTGTTAGCACCTCATTGGAGCTTGTTTGTGTGCAATATTGCTCCCAATCACTAGCGTTGGTTGAAGAAATGAAGACAACATTGTGGTATGGAATAGGATTTCCATTCTTACTCTGTTTTTTTCCTTTGTAAATCATCACACCAGGTGCACATCTTTTAGCTTCCTCGTTATATCTGATTGGTAGTAAAAGCGTTCTCGTCTCTCTTTTTCCATTCTTTTCAGTGACATAGCGAATGCAATTTACAATGGATTCTTCTCCATTGAATCGGAAAGGAATGAATCTTTCTACAACTTTGATGTAAGCAAAAATGGAACAATCTTTGAAATTACTGAGATAATCGATGTCGTAAGCGAGTTTGAGTTCTTCTTCACTCATTTTTCTCAGTTTTTCAGCTTCAGCAGTAGCTTCCATTGTGGTTAATCGTTTTGTACTGATACGTTTGACATTGTAGTAAGTAGTCTCCGGTTTTTTTGAGTTTTCCATCTCACCCAAGTACAAAATGTTGAAAGGTAATGGGTAGTTATCAACATTGAAGCTTTCAACTACTCTACTTGGACAAACGACTTTCTGAAAATTCGCTCCAGTTGAATTATCAAGATAAGTGAGAATGTAGTAGTTTCCGTATGCACCAGTACTCTGCTCAATAGAAACGATTTGCAAAACTGATGGAACAGGAAGTGATGCTAGTGTAAGAAACCCTCCAATCTTTTTCAAATCACATGCCTTCCATTTTTGGAGAGATTTGGCCATCTGGAGAGCTCTGTCAGCATCAGTGAGCAATTCTTTTTGTTCCATATTGTTTGATGTTGTGGGTAAAACCAGTTTTGGAAGAGCTCGTTTCTTTATCGCTGCTTCTTTTGTGACAGAGTTAGAGTTTTTTCTTTTGGGTGTTTTGAACGTTTTTTGTTTGTTTTCGATTGGCTTTAAATTCGTGTAAGAAGCAGAAAAATCCTCCATAGTGTTCTAAAAAAGAAAGAAATAACATATAATTCAGCTTTTCATGTGGAACTAAAAGATTATTTATTTCATACTTTACATTATAGCTAAACTAATTTTGATCTTTGTTAGGTAGGGAATAATAAGTTTTAAATTTTACCTTTTATAAAGAGAAAGTTTCTAGTAGTTGCAATGGAAAGTGTAGTAGATGTTGCTCCTCTGATCACTGTTGTAGAACTGGATGCTTTCTGTGTGAAAACAGTGGCTCTTAAATAGCTAAAGTTGCACTGGTTGAACTCTATGAATACCAACCTTCTTTATAATATAACTATGATTCAGAATTTTGTCCACGCGAAAACCAATGCTTTCGCGGGAATAAATAATTTATTTTCACGCGAATAGAAACTGTTGCTTTCGCGGGAATACAAATTTTATTTTCACGCGGATACAAACCAATGCTTTCGCGGGAATAAAAACTTTATTTTCACGCGAATGGAAACAGTTGTTTTCGCGGGAATAAATATTTTATTTTCACACAAATGGAAATAGTTGTTTTCGCGGGAATAAATAATTTATTTTCACGCGAATAGAAACTGTTGCTTTCGCGGGAATACAAATTTTATTTTCACGCGGATACAAACCAATGCTTTCGCGGGAATAAAAACTTTATTTTCACGCGAATGGAAACAGTTGTTTTCGCGGGAATAAATATTTTATTTTCACACGAATGGAAATAGTTGTTTTCGCGGGAATAAATAATTTATTTTCACGCGAATAGAAACTGTTGCTTTCGCGGGAATACAAATTTTATTTTCACGCAGATACAAACCAATGCTTTCGCGGGAATAAATACTTTATTTTCACGCGAATGGAAACGGTTGTTTTCGCGGGAATAAATAATTTATTTTCACGCGAATAGAAACTGTTGCTTTCGCGGGAATACAAATTTTATTTTCACGCGGATACAAACCAATGCTTTCGCGGGAATAAATAATTTATTTTCACACGAATACAAACTGTTGCTTTCGCGGGAATAAAAATTTTATTTTCACGCGGATACAAACCAATGCTTTTGCATGAAAGTATTTATTCCCGCGAAAACAACAGTTTCCATCCGTGTGAAAATAAAGTATTTATTCCCGCGAAAGCATTGGTTTGTATCCGCGTGAAAATAAAATTTGTATTCCCGCGAAAGCAACAGTTTCTATTCGCGTGAAAATAAATTATTTATTCCCGCGAAAACAACGGTTTCCATTCGCGTGAAAATAAAGTATTTATTCCCGCGAAAGCATTGGTTTGTATCCGTGTGAAAATAAAATTTGTATTCCCGCGAAAGCAACAGTTTGTATTCGCGTGAAAATAAATTATTTATTCCCGCGAAAACAACGGTTTCCATTCGCGTGAAAATAAAGTATTTATTCCCGCGAAAGCATTGGTTCGTATCCGCGTGAAAATAAAATTTGTATTCCCGCGAAAGCAACAGTTTCTATTCGCGTGAAAATAAATTATTTATTCCCGCGAAAACAACTATTTCCATTCGCGTGAAAATAAAGTCTTTATTCCCGCGAAAACATTGGTTTGTATCCGCGTGAAAATAAAATTTGTATTCCCGCGAAAGCAACAGTTTCTATTCGCGTGAAAATAAATTATTTATTCCCGCGAAAGCAACAGTTTCCATTCGCGTGAAAATAAAGTGTTTATTCCCGCGAAAACAATTGTTTCCATTCGCGTGAAAATGAAGTTTTTATTCCCGCGAAAGCATTGGTTTGTATCCGCGTGAAAATAAAATTTGTATTCCCGCGAAAGCAACAGTTTCTATTCGCGTGAAAATAAATGATTTATTCCCGCGAAAGCATTGGTTTTCGCGTGGACAAAATTCTGATTCATAGTTATATTATAAAGAAGGTTGGTATTCATAGAGTTCAACCAGTGCAGCTTTACCTATTTAAGAGCCACTGTTTTCACACAGAAAGCATCCAGTTCTACAACAGTGATTGGAGGAGCAACATCTACTACTACATCCACCGACTATTAAAAGTTTTTCTGTGTGAATTTGAAAATTTTCATTGAAGCTAAGTCTTAATTATCCGCCTTAATTATCTCACTTAAGTTTTTGACTACTTAAAAAGTAATGCTTTCACATAATAAATCACTCGTTCTAACAACAGTAACTGAAGCCTCAACATCTACTATATAATATACCAACCAACTACTAGGAGTTTTATTCACAAGGTAAAATTTATTAGCTGAGTCATTTAACTTACCTTTTTATGAGCTATTGTCACTTCTATTAAAAAGTAATGATTTTATTGTTATTATAGTGCTATGGAAACAGAAGAGGATGATACTGATGTAGACATACATAAGGAATGGGAATGGCTCATGAAAAATCAAAATGATATCGGTTTTTCAAACGCTGATAATGAATACATGAATGATGAATGCAATGCTGAATATGAAAATGAAATGGAGATGGAACTTGAAAATGCTTTTCAAGACAAACCTTCGACTTTTCAAGTTTCAGCAACTACTGAAAATACAATAGCCTTTGATAAGCAGTAAGTTTTGAAAATCATAAATTAATAACATTAGTAGAGTAATTTTTTGTTTTTTTCTTATACTCATCTCATGAATCAGCAAAAATAATGCGTTATCTCTTTATTGTAGACAGGACTCAGAATATCAGAGAATTAATGTAAAAGAGGGAGTTGGAAATTCATACCATAGTACACAGTAAGTTTTTAAAAACTTAACTAATAATAATGTTTGAGTCTTTTTTCCTAATTCCATTTTAAAAATTAATTGATAATGGTGTTTAAGTCATTTTTTTCTTCTGTTACATTTTATATAAAATGTATGTGAATGTTTTATAGAACAACTATTATGTGTTAACATTTTTATTGTAGACAAAGTTTAAATTATCAGGAGGATAATGTAGAAGAAAAAAACCCTGAAATTTCCCCCAATTGGAAATGGTTAGAAGAAAATCTCATTTGTTTTCGTTTACCCGATGAAACAATCAATCAAATAGGATTTGGTGCTGAGCCTTCACCACCAAAGACTAGCATAATAGCTCAAGATATAGAGCCGGTTGTGGAGGAGATAGTTGAAGAAAATGAGAATGATCCAATGATAGAAAATGAAGAAGAAGAAGAAGAAGAAGAAGAGGAAGAAGCACAAGAGGAAGAACAAGAAGAAGAAATGGAAGATTTAAATTTTGAAAGACCTACCCGAGCATCAACCCTAGGTATTGTTGATGATAGCACAGCTCCAACTTTTCAAGATGAAGAATGGGATGATTTGATAGCTAGATATTGGGGAGCTATGAAAACGAAACATAGAGCTGGAAAAGTCATAGAACTTTTAAATGTAAGACTTTGGGATGGGATTCCAAGAGACCAAGCTGATACCTACCAAAATGACTATCATGATTCAAGAGTGTTAGAATTGCTAAAAAAAGTTTGGAGACAATTGAGCTCGAGAGCAAAAGTCAACTGTAGCGTAGGTTGTATACTAGAAAATAAAAATGATGGTGAACTCCGATACTTTCACTCATCATCAAACAATGCTACTGTATATCCAAAAGCTAAACTGATTGAAACTGAAGGGGATCTTGATGACTTCTTTGTTGATGTTATGGAGACTGATCATCGTACAAATAGCTTGAGACGGAGACCAAATACGACTTGGAGATTGATGTTGATCACAAACATTTTGTTTTATTTCTACAAACTACTCGGAATGGGAAAAGTTGGATCACCACCAGAGCATTTACCCTCTCACCTCCTTAACAACAGACACATACGAACCATGTTAAAAAACACAAAAGGAAAACGAATTACCGACAATCTTTGTTTTTTTAGATGTCTAGCATTACACAAAGAACCACAAAAAAACTGTGGAATTGCAAAAGATCCGATAATTAAGGAGGTGAAGGAGTACCAACAACAATATCATAGTTTCATCTATGGTGATAGTGGTAAAAGGTGTGATGGGAAAGGAGTGACAGAAGCTGATTTATTGCTTTTGGAGCGAGCATTTCAACTGAAGATAACAGTGTTTTCTTTAAATGATGATATGACTTCAACAGTTATTTGGAATTCAAACTCCAGTTATAAGGAGAAACTATATTTGGATCTTTATATCAATCACTTCAGTCTTATTACAAACTTGGAAGGATATGTCAAAGCCTACAGATGTCCAACCTGTTCTACTTGTTATGATAGATTGGGAAATCTGAAAAGACACAGATGTTCAATCTCAGAGGCAACAACTATGCAGTTTTCTGGAGGACAATACAGCCCTACTGCTACAATATTCGACAAATTGAAGGTTCAATTCGGGATAGATATCGGGTCAGATGATTCCTTGAGATACTATCCATTTTTTGCAACATTTGACATAGAGTGTTTGTTACCTAATTGCGAAAAAGATCGAGATACAGACACAACCATTTACACGAATGAGCATAAACTTTTAAGTATTTCAATTTGTTCAAATGTACCAGGCTTCAACAACGCGCGTTGTATTGTCAATAATGGGGATGATGATGAATGCGTTGGAAAGTTCATTGAATACTTGGATGATATTAGTGAAGAATCATATAGCCGATTGGAAAAACAATTTTCGCGAATCATAAAACAGATAGAAGGTGAATTACAACGACTGGAAGAAGCTGAAGAAAAGTTTCGTAGTGATTTTGAAAAAAATCGTTTCAGACGTAGAACAGGAGCTGAAAAAGTACTGGATGATTTGTACAGCTATATGAAAAAACTCCCTATTCTAGGTTTCAATTCACAGACTTACGATGTCAATGTGATGAAAGGAAAACTGCTTCAAAAATTGAAAGATGTCTCCGACACAGATTTTGATTTTGTTATAAAAAAAGGAACCAAGATGCCTGTTATCGGAATAGGATCTTTTTTGTTTTTAGATTGTACAAACTTCATCGCTCCTGGATATAGCTATGAAATGTATCTCAAAGCATACAAATGTGAAGCCGGAAAAGGATTTTTTCCTTATGAATGGATGAAAGACTTGGAACAACTTAATCAAGAACATCTACCTCCAAGAGAAGCTTTTTACAGTTCTTTAAAACAAAAGAATATCAGTGAAGAAGAGTACATAATTTGTCAAGAAGCATGGAAAAATAACGACATGAAGACAATGAGGGATTTTTTAAAATGGTACAACAACTTGGATGTAAAACCATTTGTTCAAGCGTTGGAAAGACAAAGATCAATCTACAGAGAGCATGGGATTGATATGTTAAAAGATGGTATATCTTTACCAGGATTAGCGATTCGATGGATGTTTAACAAAGCACCTCAACCACCCCCTCCATACCTCTCTACATACTTGAATTTTGATGAACTTGGTAACTCGTTTCGTCAGACTCTCCCAATTTGTCTGCTTGACAACTGCAATGCAGAACTTTATCCTCTAATAAAGAAAAATATAGTTGGTGGACCAAGTCTAGTGATGCATAGATATCACGAAAAAGGTATAACTAAAATTAGAGAACATTGGTTGGGAAAAGAAGCAAAGATTTGTGATAGAATCTATGGAGTTGATGCAAATGCGCTCTATTTATGGTG
>CALYOO010000063.1:168824-196136 GCA_945261195.1 Cryptosula pallasiana
CAACAAGCCACATCGATAGTTTGTTTGCTTTTATTGGTTTGAAAATTAAAGAGGTAATATACATGTATATTCATAATTCTCGCTCTGGCATTTTCTCAGCAGATTTCTTCGCAGCTTCTGTAAAGTAAAACAAGCAGAAATCAATATTATTGTGCTTTTTTCAATTACTGACTGATAAGCATTATTTTGTGCATGACATAGTGCACAAACTTATGAATTGAAAGTGACAAATCAGTAATATATTTAGAAGCCCACCAAAACCCCAAACAAACACCTACCTCAATCCATCCTAGTGCTCTTCAATCAGAACCAGTCCTCATCACTACAAACCAGATAAAAAATAATTGACAATTTGTAAGACTGGTAATGGCTGCAAAATTGAACAGAATGATAGTGGCTATCAGCTCCATACCTCCAATCAACATGTTCAATCAAGTCAGACTCCTCACTGACGCTGTCGTGTTCTTTTGCTGATTGTGTAAAAAAATAACAATTTTCAAAATGGTTGGTTGACAAGTGATCATTTGACTGTCATGACCAATTAGGTCACTTCTCGCTACAAATACTACTTTAAAGCACTTTAAGGAATCCTACTACTGAACAAAATCTAAAACAAAAACTAAGTGGATATCAGATAGTTTGCCTGCAGCTACACAATTCCAGCAATGAACAGCAAGCAAGGCAGCAGACAAGGCCATCCAATTGTTACATGCAAGGCATCAAAAGGCACGCTTAGTATGGATTCAACTATAACACACAACAGGGCCGTTGGTATGCAAACTCTACAGTTGCTAGCATAAGCAGTATGATAAAATGCTAAGTGAGCAAAGCAAGAATGCCTGACAAACGTTGTGCAAACACTCTCGAGTGTTTTGGGGGCATAATGCCCTGGAGACATTGGTCGAATTTTCTAGAACAGCAAAACAGACAAAAGCAAGAGGCAGGGCAATATGCCAGCAGACCATTTTCAACTGTTGTGATTGCTTGAATTTTTCGAGTACCTTTGATAGTGAAAGATTCATTTTGACGCTCTCGAAACTGATTGATCACAACATGTGAGATGAAATAGAAATGTCTTAAACTGTCGCCATCAAAGATAGTCATGTGTTTAGAAGCCTCTTCGAAGAATTTTCGTCCTGAATCAACAAACGCTTTACCTCCAAGAATCAATTGGTTCATCTTGGATTTGACTGCTCCACTTTCCCATCGCTAGCATTCTTCCCGTGCCTAGAGCCGAAGAAATTCCACATGATGTTGACATCCTGGTCAAATCCCCTAGCAATATTTACCAATGGCTGTCGGGACTTATACTGAGCAGCGCATCCATCACTCCAAACATACAGAGTTTTCAGGTTTGGAACTTTCATGAGGTGTTCAATCAGGTGATTGAGGATTGCAAACACCGCTCCTGCATCATGCTTGTGATCATCACTGACCATGACAACAGTCTCTGATCGTTTTACCATCAGCAATATATGTGCATACGCAGGGATGTAAAGTTACCTGATTGTGGCTATAGTACGCACTTTGTGCATCTGATTGCTGAACGCAGCTGAAGTTCTCACTGAAATCTACAATGGCAATTGCTTCATTCCTCTTTAGGCTTTGCTGATTCAGCCTCAATTGTGCTTGCTGCCATCGGGCAAAGAAAGAGTGCGATCCGTATTCTTGCAACCGCTCACATAAAGTGTCGACGGCTTGTCTTCTTGTACTTTGTACTGTCACCAGCTTTGTTCTATTGACAACCTTTTCTTGAACCATCTCTTGCTCTTTAGTCCATTCCTTCCATTGCACTTTTTCAGGGAGGTTGTCACTTGCCCACAAGGTCAGGTCTTCAATAAATTTAACAGTGCCACAATCCTTGCATTTCCCAATCAAGCATTCCAACCTGAACGTTTCGTCTCCTTGACAAAACAAACCAAGGCCTAGCTTGAGAGCATCTTCCACTGGCATCTAATCAGGATAATCAAAATGGTTTCTTACCATCGATGCGTGAATGGAAACACATGCTTTTGATATTATAACACTTATCACACACACATTGCAACCATTTCATGTGCCGAAGGAGCTGCACATTGTGTGGTTGGGCATTAACAAATGTACAGAACCCGATCTTCAGAGCAGGGTTTTGCAGTTTGAACTCCTTATAAGCAGTACATAAGGTAACTTGCATGACGAACCTGAGTGCTCCATCGCCTTTTTTGGTAAAAGTTAACGAGGACTTTTTTCTGCTCAAAGACTTTCCTATTTACATTTTGTCCCCCTTTTGGCTTGTAGCTAAGAGAGGCCCTCCCCAGACCAACTGCCATAGCAACTGTTGATTTGTCTTTTGGTGGGTGTCTGAGAGAATTGAATATTACTTGTTTAGTCTTTTTTGCCAGCAGCAAGATTCTTGAAGGTGTCCATCAGGGAAGACCTTGTTGCAGATTTGTGTATGTACATAGATGCCAGTTTTTTTGACGTTGATGGTTTTGCTTTCTCAATCATTTCATTGATTGCCTTTGCCTTGGCAGGTGGTGTGAGGGTTCTTGTGAAAATTTCTTTGGTTCGTTTATGTTGTTCTTCCTTCTTATCCTTGGCTTTCTGTCGCTCCTTCCGGTGGTATGCAGCATCCTTTCCTTTAATAGAACGCTTTTTGTTTCCATGCAAAGCAGCACGATATTCCCATTGCTTTATAGTTTTATACTGGCGACGTTTTGCTCTTCTGTCTGAAATTGATCGTGTTTCTATGATGGAGATCTGTGGTGGTGATTCAGTTATCGTTGTGTTGGCCTTCCTCTTGGCCCTCATCTTTCTCATCCGTAACTTGGCTAGCTCATTCCCATGCTTTCTCTTTTCGTCTGTCAACGTTTCTCGATACCCTTTGCTTCGTTTCCTATGGCCTTCCAGCCAAGATTCACTCTTTGCCTTCTCTCGATAAACTTTCGAAGCTGCAGCCTTTCTCCTTTCTTTCTCCGCATTTTGGCTTTCTGATGACATTGACTGACTTGCATTTTCATCGGATCTCTCAGTAGACTGCATTCTGATTGCATGCTTTCTTCTAGCTATAAAAATTGTATTGATCTTACTACGAGAGTATAGATATTAATACTGCCATCACCAAAATAATAATTATAACATTAAAACCTATGAAGAAGCGTAATAATAATAAAGAAGAATTAACAAATAATATATATATAAAATAGTAGGCAAATAAATAATAATAAATAATTTAATAAAGAAAGCAATTTAAATAAATAAAGGCATCAATGACATTAGTATAAAATATTTACAATTACTAATTAATTGTCATGGGTTATTATATCATTTCTATTATACATTTCTATCACCACAATATTATTTACAGTAACATAGCCATTATCTATTTATTATTTTATAAAAAAATAGAATTAAAATCCAATAATAAATATAGATTTTAACGTATGTATGAAGAAACAATACAAGGTTTGAAATGAAAGTACTATTATATAGATTTGGATTATGTTATATAATATTAGTAAAAATAATAGCTTGAGGTTAAGTGATAATAGACTATAGTTAAGTATTATTTGGTGTCCCAAGCAAAGAAATCATTCAATCAACCATCCAAAACACATTAAGGTCGTTGATGATGAACGTAACTGTCTACTAACTTTATAGTCAGTGAACAAATGAATAACTTGATTACAATGTCAGGCTGCCAGCTACAAGCTTGCTAATAGCTGTACTGGCTGCGAGGTGAGACATGTATAAATGCTTACTAGCACTGAATCAGTGAGGTTAATGACATATCCATTACAATCAAAAGCACATTAGTCATTCCTCGTAACATAAAACAGTGTTCACTTGTACTTGTAACATCGTAACAAAGTCCACAGACAAAAGTTACGTCTTCTCTCATTCTGCATTGCACGTTTCCCAACTAATGTTTTATCCAGTTGTAGACCAGTGAATGAAACTGCAGGTTTATGTGTTATTTTTCAGTAACTCTTACAGTAGTTGATGTTTAGATAGGATAATAGAGTGACACGCACGTAACCATTGTCCACAGACATTTCTCGGTCTATATTTCATTCGTGATTACTTTTTTATTAGCTATTTCCTGCTTTAACCTCAGTTGTGTTCTAACATATGTGGTCTTCTTACGCAATCAATACTGATTGTCAGTACATAATGTGCAATACAAGTAAGCAAATGGATGCCAAAGTCGTTTGGGGGTGTCCACAGACATGTTACTCTAGCGGAAGCCTTCATTTGAGTGATTATCCAGCCAAAGATGATGAAAATTTAGCATTAATTATTCAATTTTATTTAAAAAAAACTCATACAAATTGAGCTTGCTGAAGGAAATAACTGGAATAAGAGCTAGAAAAAACATTAATTAGTTGATGTAAAATGGACTCAAGGCTACTATGCAAAAAAATGGAAGACATTTTGGAGGTTTTGAGGTGTTAGGTTCAGTTTTTACGGCGTTTATGCAATCAATGCAAATCAAAACTGAATTGAAATCTTCCTTACCTGTGTTATTCCAATAAAATGTAAGTTTAATTGCCCCCTGCATCATGCTTAAGGAGATAATGCCCCTTAAATATAGGTATATCTGTGAATAATGTGTGTACACTTTGTTTTAGAAAGACCCAATTGTCAGCTCATCGTTTTTTATTTTGAAAACACTCAAGTACTGCTTCGTTGTCGATGGGACATAGAAAGTTAGTCCACATTGCTCCATCCAGTGGATTGTTGATGGCTCCAAAATCACAGGTGATGGTATGTGTTGTATTATTTACAAGTTTTGGAGTTGTCCTCCCCTATATATATAAATAGGAGTTGTCTTTTCTTGTTTGTTTTAACAACGACAGTTTGGCACTTTGTGTGTGATGCCATGTGGTAGACAGTTGATTTGTTTTTCGGAATAAACAGCTCATGCATTGACAATCTATAACATATCATAATAATATCACCAAACTAACAGTCTATATGGTGATACAACATGGTGGCAGCGCTGTGAATGAACCTAAACTGAGGGTAGTTCTAGAGTGACAATATATTTGTAGCTGTTATTATTATCATTGATGATTAATAATCATTATTATTAATTATTATGGATGGAATTTTGCCTCCACAACATTTGGATTTGAGGTCAGAAGATCTTTCTGGTGAATGGCGTCGTTGGCAGAGGGCTTTTGGGGATTACCTTTTAGCAATAGATCTCACAGCCACATCTAAAGCTGCTGAGAAGCGTAAGCTCGCTCTCTTTAGGCATACAGGTGGTGAGGATGTGAGAGAAGTGTACTCACAGATGGAATTCATGACAGATCCAGACACTGATGGCAATACAACCGAGATAGAAGAAGGTACAGCAGGTAGAAAATTAGAGGATGTCATGAAGAGATTTCATGATTATTGCAATCCCAGATCAGGTTTGGTAGTTTGCAGGCACAAGTTTCACTGCAGCAGTCAAAATGGAGACACTGTAGATGTGTATCTGATGAAACTAAGAAGAGCTGCTGAAGGATGCCAGTTCGGTAATCAACGAGACTCACTCATTAGAGATAAGCTGCTCTTTGGTTTAGACGATACAAAGGAGAGAGATAAACTAATGAAAGAGCCAGATGAGAGGCTAACTTTAGATTATGTCATTAAGGCTCTTAGAATAGCTGAAAATCAGGTAGGCTGAAGCAACAGAAGGTGCTTGATGAAAAGGAAGAGGTCGGAGCAGTCAGCCATCGTTTCAGAAAAATGGATCGAGAAATGGAAATGCCCAAAGCAGGTCGGCCCAAACCTAAATGTGAAAATTGTGGTAAGAACCACAACAAAAGTCAGAGATGTCCTGCATATGGTACTCAATGTAACAAGTGCAAAAAGCATAACCACTGGGCTCAAATGTGTAGGCAGTCGAAACAAATAGATGAATCAGTAGATCAAGATGTTACAGAAGAAGTGTATTTGGGAGAAGTCTGCACTATAGATGCTATAAACTCTTCTTCCACTGATTCCTGGTTTGCAAACCTGAAAGTACATACAGAGAAACTCAAAAGCCAGCATGTGAAGTTCAAGTTGGATACAGGAGCTGCCCTTAGCGTATGTGGCCCAAACCATTGCTCTGGTGAGGTTTTACCATCTGACAAAAAGTTATTTGGACCTGGGCACACTCCGCTAAACTATTGGACGAATAAAATGCAAGATAACTGCAAAAAATGAAACAGCAGAAGAGTACATCTATTTAGTACCAAATCAAAAGATTCCCCTTTTAAGCCGAAAAGCTTGCGATAAGCTCAAATTGATCAAAGTGGACAAGGAGCAATGTCACATTGGAAGCGTGAACATTGATGAAAAACTGTTCACAGGACTTGGAAGAGTGGACAGAGAATACTCGATCAAGTTGAAGGAAAATGCTGTACCATATGCCATCCATGTGCCTAGACCCATTTCATGTCCGCTTCGAAGCAAGGCAGACATAGCGATTGACAAGATGGTGAAAGAAGGTGTCATCAAAAGAGTAGGCCCTAATGAGCCAACACCATGGTGTGCTCCGATGGTTGTGGTGCCTAAAGCAAACAAGGAGGATGTTAGAATTGTTTCTGATTTTACAGAACTGAATAAGTTCATTCAACGGGAAGTTCACCCCATGTCAACTGTAGATGCTAGTTTAGCTATGCTGAATGGAGGAAAGGTGTTTTCAAAAATTGATGCCAATAGTGGGTTTTGGCAAATTCCTCTAAGCAAGGATTCCAGCTATTATACAACATTTTTAACTCACAAAGGTCGCTTTAGATATCTTCGTCTCCCGCAGGGCCTTTCCAGTAGTCCCGAAATATTCTCTGCTGAAATGAATAGAATCCTTGATATTTGTGAAGGAGTTGTTATTCATATGGATGACTTGCTTGTTTTCGGAAATGATCAACAGCAGCATGACGAAAGATTACAAGCTGTTCTTAACAAAATTGCAGCTGCCAGGATGACACCGAACAAAGGTAAATGCAAATTCAACGTACCATCAGTAGAGTTTCTTGGCCATTTGATAGATGATAAAGGTATTCATGCGGGTCCAAGATTGCAGGGTATTCTGGATTTTCCTCGCCCTACTGATGTCAGTGGTGTAAGAAGTTTCCTTGGTATGGCAAACCAGTATGCAAAGTTCTCAAATGAGTTGGCAGATGTTACAGAACCATTGAGGGCATTGCTGAAAGGTACATGGCAGTGGTTAGAAGCTCAAGAAACGGCATTTCTCAAAGTGAAGAATATATTCCAGAATACTCCTGTTTTAGCTACATATGATGTAAAACGAGAGACCATAGTGACCACTGATGCTAGCAACATCGGCCTTGGAGCTACCCTCACTCAGGTGCAGGATGATGGATCTCGCAGGCTAGTTTCTGCGGCAAGTCGGTCATTGACTGACACAGAACAACGATATGCAACAATAGAGAAGGAAAGTTTGGGGGTATGCTGGGCTATGGAAAAATTCGCCCCTTATGTGTTAGGCATGAAAGATGTGACTATTGAAACTGACCACCAGCCATTGGTTACTCTATTTGGAAACATGTTTCTTGATAGATTGCCTCCAAGGATTCAAGGTTTTAAACTACGCTTGCAGAGATTTCAGTATACCATTAGGCATATCAAGGGCACTATGAACGTCACAGCCGATGCTCTCTCTCGATATACATACGCGCGGCCTAGCATCAACGATGAGGAACGTATTAATGAAGTTGATCATTATGTCCAAGAAGCTGTCAATCCTCATGGCTCAGTTTCTCGGCTTGAAAAACTTAAAGCGGATCAAAGAGAGGATGAAATTCTATCCAAGATAATAAAATTTGTAGAAGAAGAATGGCCGGCTTACTTATCTTCAGAGGATACGATGTTGAAGCCCTACTATGAAAATAAATCCCTGCTGACAATAAACAGAGGATTTCTAATGTTTGGCTCCCGTCTGGTTATTCCTCTGAGTCAGCGAGTTCAAGTGTTGAATGATTTGCACAAAGGACACCTAGGGATCACAAAATGTCAATCACGAGCCAGGAGCAGTCTTTGGTGGGCTGGCATGTCAAAAGCAATTGAGCAAAAGGTAGGGAGCTGTACAGAATGCAGGACTCATGCCAATAAACAGCTGGAACCACTAAGACCGACTGCAACTCCTGATAGGCCATGGCAAGTGCTTGGCACCGACCTTTTGCATTTCAAAGGACAGACTTATCTGCTAGTAGTGGATTACTACTCTCGCTACCCTGAACTGGCTCTGCTAGGCAGTACAGACTTCTCATCTAAGAAAGTTGTCACGTTGTTAAAATCCATTTTCTCTCGCCATGGAATCCCAGAGTTGTTGCTCTCGGACAATGGTCCACAGTATGCCAGCCGAGAGTTTGCCGAGTTTTCGGCTCTGTATGGATTCAGACATGTGACTAGTAGTCCTGAGTACCATAGAGGTAATGGGGCTGCTGAGAAAGGAGTGCAGACTATAAAAAGAATGCTCTCCAAGGAAGAGGATCCGTATTTAGCATTATTGGCTTATCGCTGCTCACCCTATTTTGGACTCTATTCACCTGCTGAATTGCTCATGGGTAGAAAGCTGGGAACAACAGTTATAACACATCCAGATGATCTTCTACCTAAACTACCAGATCATGAACGCTTCATGTCTTCGAATGATCAATACAAAGCTCGCATGAAAAACAACCATGACAAGAACAGTAAAATCAAAGCTCTCCCAGCTGTGGAGACAGGGGATGATGTTTGGATTAGCGACAAACAGCAAAAAGGAACTGTTGTTGAATCTTCAGATGATATCAGTAGGAAAGCAGTTGTTAACACTGAAACTAGTACGCTAGTGCGAAACAGATCTGACATCGTCAGTATGCGCTCAAAAGCACCTGTTCGCAGATCACCAAGAATCAAGCCCACTAGTCCGTGAAGGCGCAGTTGAAAACTGAGGTGGTCTGCGGCCTCTTTAGTGCGGCACAAAGATGATAAGCTTCGGATGGTTACAGACTGTTGAATATACTCATAATTGCTACTAAGACAATCTCCCTGTGTTACCTTTTAATTAGTATTTCTACTAAGGAAAAGTAGATGTTTTGTTTTATTGTTTTTGTAAACATTGTGTAGACTATGCACCCACGTATTAGTTTTGTTTTAAAGCTAGGAAGGGGATGTTGTATTATTTACAAGTATTGGAGTTGTCCTCCCCTATATATATAAATAGGAGTTGCCTTTTCTTGTTTGTTTTAACAACGACAGTTTGGCACTTTGTGTGTGATGCCATGTGGTAGACAGTTGATTTGTTTTTCGGAATAAACAGCTCATGCATTGACAATCTATAACATATCATAATAATATCACCAAACTAAGTCTATATGGTGATACAACAGTATGCTGACGTATTCTCGCAGCTAGCTCCTGAATTGTCTCTTCTGGCTTACGTCGCATCTCACTCCAACACTTCAATCTCTCCCTCACTATAAAGCGCTTTGGGTCATACTGGTCTCCCATACATCTAGTGATCTGTCATATCTAACGCATTGACATCTTTTGGCGAGTCCATCTGTGCAGATAAATTGCTGAGAAGCTTGGAGATAACAGGCAATTCGTTAGTTAGAAAGACCTTTGCTATTTTACTTTCTGGGATGGAATGACCAGAAAACTAAGTTTGAAACCTCACCAGAAAATCAGCTTTGAAGTTGAGTTTAATCCTGGGAAACCTGGTATAGCTATGGTAGAATTGGCTGCAGCAGATTGGTCTCGTCTTTCTCTAACCAACAACTCCAAAAGATTTCAAGTTTCCTCTTTATGCTCGGCTTTCTCTTCCCCTCTTTCATGTCTTTCCCTCTCTCCATCTTGTCTTTCTCTCTTTCTGTTTTTCTCTCTTTGTTTCTTCCTTTCTTTCTTGTGTATATCTTTCTTCCTGCTGTATCTTGAAAACCTCCAACAAACTTCTGATACCTGCCATCCGCGTCGCCAATTTACTCCGCTGTGTTTGTGTAGAATAAAATATGAATTTGTTGATTCAAAGTCACTTTATTACTGTATTGAGAATTAGTTAACATGTAAAAGTAGTGGAGATTCACTCTAGATCTGCTTATACATGCTGATGTTACCCTCTCATTGATTACTTACAAAATTGCTTCCTTATATATATAAAACGTGTACAAAAAGCTGTGCCCAAGCTTGGCTTAATGTTGTCAATAGCTGTACACAAGCTAGCGTAGCAAAGGATAATAGTAATTCAAACTTAGCTTTATAATAACCAGCTTGATTAGTGTAATTTCTACCAGCCCATAACAAAACTCCTCTCTCCTGCTGAAAGTGGTAATGTAGAAAAAAATCACTTGTATCAAAGGGGACATTATTAAGATGGAGAGGCAGGCACAGGTCGAGCAATAGAAGATTCCGGATTCAGATCTAAGATAACGGAATGTTCTGGGATAAATTCTGAGGTTAGGTACTGGCCCATTCATTTCCGGTAGCCTGGCCTAGCACTATCACAAGCAGCATAAGCATAAATGTCACAATGGTGCCCATGCTCAAGATGGTTTTCAATGCGCTTTAAACTACATTTTGATTGGCGGGGACGTGATCTTAGATGTTTTGAGACTATGTGGGAAAGTTGAATTTCTCTCAACTTTCCCAGATCGTGCAAAGTTGCGTTGAGGTTGCCGTGTTCAATGATGATGGTGAGGACAACGCAATTTAATCAACTTTCTCCAATCACACTATGACGTCTTGTGCCTGAAGTGATCTGTGATATTGCTGGGCAATGGGCCTATTGATCCCATACACCATTTGAAAGCCCTTTTTTTCTAAATTCGAAAATTGCTGTTTTCTGCAGATATCATCAGTATGCCCACTAAAAGTCTGCAATGACATCCCACGTGACAATGCTGACACTTACAAAGGGTCGCATTCGTTAATAGCATGTATAAGAAACTCATGTGCATCTTCCTGTGACCCGTCCTTGAAGTCCGGAATAGTCTCTAAAACAGAATAGCATGTAAACCATCTAATGATGAAGATTCATCTCAAGTTATGATCATTTTGCAAGCTGTGTAGTTGGAGCCACCGGCTTGCATGATGATCATGACTTGATCTAGGTTCCAGCACCAAAGTTAATCTCACATTGAATATTCGTAAACAGAAAGCAAAATGTTATGACATGACTGTATGGTTATTCCGATGATAAGGATTAATTAACTATTAGTAGACTAATTACCTATTACGATGATGCAGTACACATTTTAACCATTCATAAATTCGATTATAAAAACTGTGAAGTGTCAGTTTGCGATATAGTGCTATGGGCTCAAATTCGTGTAATTTATATACATGGCTGGACATTCAGAAAATAATAGCACCCTCATTAGCTCCCAAGACATGCCCGTTAGTTTGAAATGCCTACACAATGACATCGGTGTGTAGAGCTTGGAACTGCGTCTTCGAATCATGTGTCAGTCGCAGGATCTGGCACCCTTTGCACATCCTTCTCGCCCCGCAGTCTTCGTGCTTAATCATCGCTACAGGAAAAATACACTTTATAATAACATAAAGAGCAACATCAGCTTATGCACTAATCAATGCTCAATGATTTGGCCCGACGACAGGGCAAAATGACAAGAAGAGATGATCTGAAGATCAATGAAATCGGCTGGGATATATGTGGATAACAGTGGCAGTGCGAAATAATTCGTTATTAGCATGACGTGCGTGTACATTGCAAACTTCTGCACAGACTTGAATTGAATGCTTGATCTGTCTTGATCCCATCTACCACACATTAAAACAGAGTGGGCATTGTGGCTACATGAATAGTCTGCCTAATCCTAACAAATCAGTAAATGCCCAACTCCCAAAACTAGCCTACACCATATCTGAAAATATGATATTTTAAACATTATTAAATTACTAAAATTGGCACAAAGTACTAGTAATGTATGCAGTATAATCATGGAGGGTATACAAGTCATAGCTAACGGGTGGACCTATGCAAGTCACAGGGACTTAACATCTCCCGGACTGCTGATGTACAAGCTTTTGTCACTCCCCTTCATCTCTGAAACCATTGATGATGAGTTGAATGGAGGAGTTTATATAACAGCTCGTTCCAAGGTTTTGAAGCCCGAAGAGACCTTCTGCCACACTGAGAGAACAGGATACAGTTATGTGACGTAAAAAACATTTTAAATGCCGCTCACAGTGACAAAAAGTATATGAAGCTCAAGTGTTCAGTCTGTTTCCATGGAGCAGAATTATAGTATCAGATATGATAACAGCATCTGCACTGCTGACACAAGAGTGTCAGCGGATACAAGCTCGTGCAGGAAACAACAATCTTTTCAAAACTCATTGCAGGACCAAACGACCATTTGTTGACAGTCTGTTGCGTTGAGCTTCGTTAAGGTGTCGATACCCAAGCTGGCATGTTAGTTACTAGTCCTTTTTGCAGACAGCAACAAAGAAATTGAATAATTTGTTCAACAAATCATTCTTATGTTTGTTGGAATGGGACACCAATAGGTTTGTGTAACATGGAATGAAATGTCCACTTCAGTCTTTCACTTGTTGCCTCTAACGTTGGCAAGCTGGCTGTAATTATTGTTATGAATGGAGTGGCATTTATTGAGTTGTACACGACATATACATACCTCTCATTTCTATCCCTTTTATAGATAGCACAGTGAAAACTACTAAAAAAATTTCCATGATTAAAATTGGTGGCAACTTATCTAGTAGAAGCTGATACGTTCATTTGTGCTAAAAATAATTAGGTCAAATTTGATCAACATACTAAAAAATGAATTTAAAAAAAGCATAATGCCCTAAAAATTCCATTGTTTGCCGTGGCACCCAAGGCAGATCTCCCAAGCGTATCTACTAGTGCAAACATTATACGGGCATATATATCTATATATTGTTAGCGTGTATATATATATGCGTACATCAAAACCATTAATTAACCATAATGATTATTATGACCATTGTAATTTGCTACCAATGATAACAATAATTGTGATTGTTTCTATATTGAATGAAAAATAATTTAAATACACAGCAACTAGGAAGATAATAATTACTCTCAATCGATTAGTGATTATTATGTGTTATGCATTAATATTCTAATTGTCTTTTCTAATATTAAATTAATTATTATTGAAAATGTGGAAAAAGATTTATTTCCAATTGTTATTATTCAGAAGCTGCAATGATTAGTATGTTTTTTTTCAAACTTACACTGATAGCAAAATTAAACTTTTCAGCGTTGAACTTATATCATTTGTTTAGACAAATAATTTTATTATCATTTAGTAATTCTGTCTCAGCTGATAATTTTTATTAACATAAAACCAAATAAATGTCTATTTCCGCCCGCAATATCAGCCTATTGCGGTCGATGGAATCTCACGCTACTGTAGAATGTTTGAAAAATACTTTGTTTTACCTTTTCTCAGAAAACGATTAATTTTACCAAATAAGTTTCACCAATTATTCAAAATAATACACCACTAGATAGCTAACATGCATACACATGAATAAAAGTTACCAAACTGTCAAAATACCATTCTTAGCGCTGACAGATTTTAGTTGAAGTATACAAAGTTTGAACACATGTAACTACTACTGAGACGGGTATGCAAGGAAGAATTCAGGAGAATCCTCTGATGTAAATGATTGGCTATCTGATAAATTTTAAACTTTGGCGCTAGTAACCTGGGTTCCAGAAATAATTAAACAATAATAGCAAATTTTTATAACAACCGGGTACAACAATATCTTATACTGCTGTTTTCATAGGGTCACGTGGTACCAAATTCAACTTGTTGTAGCGTCTACCTTTAATGATCCATTACCCATTCTTTTTACTGTCTCTCTCAATTTAGGTGGAAAATGATGTTTACAAACCAGGAAATTTGAAAGTAAAAAAAAATTAAAAGAAGTTTTTCACTAACAGTAATTAACTAATCAATACATTGATTGATTTTGTTATGATGATTAATTATTATTATTAATAATTATAACAATTGTTATTAATTATAATAATTATTGTTATTGTTATTAATATTACATATTTTTATTAGTTAGTTATTCTTTTTATTATTATTATTGTATTATTATTTATATGTTCATTAATAGTTTAGTGATAATTATTATTAATTAGTTGTTATTATTATTGTGTTGTATCACTTACTGGTGACTAGGTATAACAATAACATTTGTGATGAATTTCGGTGAGCGATTGTGTGTGAGCAGATACACCAGGAGTTGCCTTACCTTGACTACAGGAGATGTTAGCTGGATGCCTAGAGAGCCTGCCCACCAACGGATCCCCTAAAGGCGTGTTAGAAATATCAAGTCAAGGACACTCAGCCACAATTGTTCCAGTTGCCATTTTGCTTCGATTAATTATTATTTGTAGTTGTTCAAATGCACTCGCTCACTTAATATATATGTCCATGTCTGGCGCTTTTGTATGCAACTTGTGTTGCGCCTATTTTCTGTCTGTCAGTTATGTATGAATTAGCCAATCATACTTGTAATTTTAACCAATTATTTGTCGTGAATTTCAACTGCCTTATTTACATATTATATTTTATATATATTAGGGCAGATCGCCCAAGCCTCCAGAGTTCTTGGAGTAGTTGTGTAAGAGTTGAATGACTGTAAGCATAGGGTAACATTGTGACTCCTCGTAATCATTTGCTGTAAGTAGTCGTTTGGTCAAACATGCCAGGATTAATAAAGCACTTCGAAACACCTCTCGATGTAAGTTTTGTATCTTGTGTGAGGTATATATTATTATTGTCAACTGCAACTGTCCTTGTACTGTACAACTTGTAAAGCAGATTAACGCTTGTTAAATAATCAAACACTTGGAGATTTACTACACTATTTGTAATTATTGCAAATCTGCCTAACTCGATTGCTGAAGTTAACGTTGTTAAAACTATCAATTGCTGAAATCTATGCACATGCTGACTAAGCAGAATTGATAGTGGAAACGGATCTGGCTGTTTTGCGTAACAGATCCCTGTATTGTGTAGAGAAGTCTCCCGTATTGAGACAGTGTGATTAATTAATTGATTAAATACCGTAAACGGCAGAGCTATACCACCGGTTGGTAGAAACTGTTTTATGGGTTTGTGCCTTGACACTAGTATGGCTCGCTACCATTGGACCTAGTGCTCAATAGCTTAGGAAGGCTAAAGTACACAGTGGTCCGGTGAAGGTGTTGAACCGTTGCTCACAGTAAAATCCTTTACACATACATGTAGAAGCTCCAGCACAACACAACCACTAACCGAGTATTAGTTTTATTATCAAACTAGCTAGCACGGTGACAAGAAGTAGTTCAGTTATTTCATTTTGACAATCTTTTTTCAAATAGAACATCAGTTTCAGAAAAAAATGATGTCCATCCGTTGGTGTAGATGGCGCAAATTGTTTTTTAAAATGTCCAAGAAAAACTTTAAACAGTTTTAGAGGGTCGAACAATATCTTGTGGATAGAATGAGACCAAATGTTCTATTGACAAAACAATATGTAAGGAGTAGTAGCTTGGGTGTTAACGGAAATAAATGCGTACACGCAAGAGATGTCATATTAACTTAGACAAGACTTTGTAAGAAAGACCAGGTATTTCCATGGGTAGGGTAGGCGCAGAGGTAGGTGGTTTCGGAATACCCATTGTCCATTCATTGTTACTATTTATCTATTATTAATTATAATAATTAATAATAACTATTATTAGTAAATTGGTAAATAATAATGAAAAATAATTCATCTCAATATAATTAATAATAACTATTATTAATTATATCTAGATGAATTATTTTTCATTATTATTTACTAATTACTATTATACCATCATGATTAACCAAGTAAAATTGTTTATAGGAAGTAACTCATTAAGTAAAGTTTACCAAAAGTAATTTTATTTAAAATGCTGTGATAGGTGTTCATCTAAATAACTGTAATAATAATGAAGTATTATCAATTGCGTTGATTATTTATCCGTTCTATTTCTGTTGGTCACATGAAAAGTTAATATTGAGTACAAAATAGTATCGTTGTAATTATTTTCAACTTGAAATTTTATCATTTAAATGTTAGCTGGTATTTATTCAGAATAAGAATACTACTGTACTGGAATTTATAATGTGATTGTGGTAGCTCCAACCTGTACAGCCTCCCGTATTACGGTGGTTACTTAGTGCTGTAATTGTTGGTACTTTATTTTATTCTGTGTACAACAGGGTCGACAGTTTGATGCCAATCGTTCGAAATTTGCAGTGTTGTATGCTCGTGGCGATACACAGTGAGGAACCGAAATGACTGCCTTACTTTCCACTGATTTTCCGGCTGAAGGACGAACTGTGCGTAGTCGGAATGTCAATGGAGAACGAGGGTTTAGTATTGTACGTCGAGTAGGTCGTACACAGTGAGGGCCAGTTCGACTGCTCACTTTCTACTAGCTCTTTGCTCGCACTAATAGTCGACCAGACCAAGTTGTTGTTACTTTGTGCTATCTTCTACTTGTGCTAGTGTTCTGTGTCTGTGTAGGGTGAAAATCATCTAAAGCTTCTGAGAGTCCTTGTAACTCTGATTTATTTGTACGCTACATTCAGTTAAATACTGGGAATGAACAAAGAAAAGAGTAAGCCACGCCTTACTGCTGGCAACCAAATTGCTATTTACACTTCGTTGAAAAACTATAATAATTAATTATTCAAATAAATCTAGAAACGGTAGAATGATATAGTAGGAGTAATAAAGTATTCTGGTTAGTGTTCGTAATTGTTACACGCTACATGAGTTTGTCATAGCGATTGGGGTTACTGTCAATGGCGTCCCCAACAATATCGCATGTAAACAATTCAAAGCCAGAGTTCTACGAACTCTTTTGAAAAGTTACTTATTGAGATGCATCCAAGAATTTGGTGGCTTTAGTTCATTTATGGTTTCGCATAGTGATTTTTTCGATCTATTTCCATGTATATGAAACTTGAACAGCTGATAAAACGACATGTAAAAAATGTGTGAAGCTTGAAAACTACTGGTATAATACTTCAACAAAAATAATAATAAATTTCTCTGTTCCAAAAACTGGTTACTACCAACCAATGAACAGTGCAGGTGTTGATTGCGTCTAAACTGGTGTTGATCCAAAAAAATATTATTTCGTGACTCTATTGATCATCTTACACAATCATGGTCAAGATTCTAAATGGTAAAGGACACACATACAGCTTGATCGGGTAATTGATGTTTCCGGTGAATGAAATTATGGGTACCAAGAACTTGGAAGTAAAATTGGTGTTATTTTGACATTGATGCCAGTTTTTTGCTATAATTAGTGGATTGGCGACTTTGGTAAGATATTTTTTTGATTTTTGCAGCTGTGAAGTTTGTATTTATAACAAAAAGTTACTCGTGTCATTCTCTGTTCCAAGATATTGTTACAACCTATAAAAACGGACTATTTGATTTTTAAATTTTTTATGAGCGGTGACCGGTACGCAAATTTTTTGGCATATTGTTTTTCTACATGTGAGGGTGAATGCAAAAAAAGTTGAAATGGATATGAGCAACCTTTTTTTGATCTTTCAAACTTAAAGGGTCCTATTTTCAGTAAACAGACTCACATAGTCTTGCAATCATCATTATTGAAGTTCTCATTAAAATACGCTTGAAGGGCCCCGGATGTCGGACATGGACATGTAACAGCAAGTTGATGTACCTAGTGTGTGTGTATATATGTATGTATACAGTATGTAATTATGAAGTATTACCAACATTATAGAGTATAAATTCATCTCTCTGTCAGATGTGTGAATATATAATGTAACGGATCAGATCGGGTTGGCAAACACCCGCTGCTTCTCACTCCAGAATGGGCTTTTCTCTTCTACTGCAATATTATCACTCATTGTATTACAAACTGTAGAAAAATTGGGAAAAAAAGTAAAGATTGTAATAGAATATACATATTCTACCCTTCAAAGTTCATACCTTGTACAGACGTCATATGTTATCAATGGCAAAGAGCCCACAATCGTACCCAATGGGCTGGATGGGTGTATTTAATGACAGCAGAGGATTTCTTCATCGTGAAAATACGTTTCTAACAATGAAATAAAAAATCATACCAATGCGCAAACTAGAACATGTAGACAGACCTTTGAAATGCTCCGTCTCGAGCAAAGCAAAGGTCTTAATCCATTACTTGTCAACTTTATGGAATGTACCTCAGCAGTCCTTCAGCCTCACATCGTCTTGCAATCACATTTTTGATTAGGCTTTTCAAGTGTTATACCAGGATACCTGCAAATGTATGGCGAACCACTATCACCCACCAATGAGAGTTAAAAAAGCACTGTCTTTACAACTCCACAGTAACTTAATTGTAAGTGCTTCTACAAGTGGTAACAATGTAAATAATGCTTTGCTACTGCAGTATTGCTGCAGCCTGCTGCTCCATTTCTCACTACTGGTGAAAATTTAGCAAGCTTGAATAAGCATCACCGAGACAAGAATAATTGTGGCCAAACAAACATGACATCTAATAACTAAACATGCATTTGAGCTAAAGTTCCTAGTCAATGTAATTACACATTTGGTATTTTTTAAAACTGCATACAACATGATGATTGGCTTCGATTCACATAATTTTCCTGGTTAAAAATGTACCAATTCTAATGACACAGAACAGCATTTGTAAAAATGAGGCTATTACCATTATTAGTAAGTTCAATATGTAAACTTTTTTGGTGTTTATTATTTGTCATGCCGCGTACCATGAAGCATTTTTCTAATATATGATTGTTTCCAAATTTTTGATTAATAATCCGCCACTTCAGTAAATAGCAAACACTTACTGCATGCATGTTGGAAATATGTGTATCCCTTCGTGTTTTGTCTCAACAAATTTTTCAGTTTTTGGCTCCAGTGGTTTGGTGGTAGATAATGCCAGGATCTTCATCTGTTAAAATTCTATCAATTGATAGGGAATATTTGGTAAAAGCAAATGCTTTGTATATGGAAGAGATTACAATGATCGGTACATAATTGGGGTTCAGAATATTTCCGTTTAGAAGTTAAAAGACTTTGAATGCTTTTTAAACTACTTTTTCAGACTATTGTTCAATGAATGCTTTTTAAACTACTTTTTCAGACTATTGTTCAAAAGTTCTGAGTTGTTTAGACTGTGAGAAAAAGTAAAGACACTTGTGAATACACCAAGTTGACACCTAGAAAACCTCTGCTAGTCTGCTTGCAACCAGTGCTTTCTGTGTATTTAAACCAGATGGGACAAATGCTGTTTGTTCCCTGTTCTACAGATGAGGAGCATCAATTGGACTGAAAGCCAGTCAATTATCTTTGCAAACCGTTTGAGTAAAAAGGATCAGACTATTTTCTGTCAACTTCATGGCTCATAGGCTTGCTACAACATGCTGAGATATTTGGAAATTGATTGCCCTAACGTGCCTGCATTGCGGCACCATAGTAGTCAATAAGCACACTTACAAAGCACAGGCATCCACTACAATTGAGGAAATAGATTTGTCCTTCTCCAAGCCTTCAATATCTTTAGGGAAAATCGCAATTTTGTTGGCCTTTCCTAGCCTGAAAAAGAAAAGGTTTAGACATAACAATGTGTGCTTGATGACAATCTGGCCAGTCCTAAGACTTCGCTTTGATTTATGGAACAAATTTTTTGTAGTTGATGCAAGAAAATCAGCATTTGTGAAACTGCTTATACACCTAAAAATCAATGACGGAGCAGGGCAATGTACTTTTACCTGGGCAAAAAACTAGAAAAGTTATGCACTTTCTAACAGCATTCATAATTGCAATTTTTTTCACGTTAAAAATTTACTTTTTCTGATTATCAGACATAGTACCTACCGAGGGCTAACTTTTAATACGAAGGCCCCTGTAAGAACTGCAATGACACAAGGTAGATAACCAGCAAACAGAAAGTGTGCAAACTGCAAAAAAACATAAAAAAGGCAAATGAAAAGTGAAAAACCAAATTTTTGCTCACAGCAGGCTCTGACATCTAACAGGAAGTACTCACGTTTTAACTTGGTCTACCTTTTCATAGACATCTACAAAAATTGCATATTTTTTGAAGCCTGTTCTTCAAAAAAATGTCACAAAAAATTTCACCATCAACTTCAAAATCACACCCTTCCCTCTTGCCAAAACAATCGCTGTAGAGCTCGAATCAACATAACCAAGTGAATTGCTCAACAGGATAAATTTATACCTGGATGTAATTTCTGAAAATTTAGGTGTGATCACATCAGACAAGGCATTTGGGCATAAAAGTAAATAAATGGTGCAGTCAGTAATGACATTACATTTAAATATGACACTAATACTCATCCAGCAGATCTACACGGCTCGCTGATGTACACCATACCTCAGCAATCACACACTCACCAAGCAATATAATCATACAAAACAAAATTACAAAATCCCAACAATGCATAACAACGATTAGTTAACTGATTAGCTAAGGTCAAGTAAAACAAAAAGATCAACAAAAATTATTACTACTACGAGTAGTAATATATGAGCAGATCTCCCTACGAAGTGTTTTTTTGTTGGGTTAAATCGCGGGATTTATTCAATGTGTTACGGCGTTTATTAGAGCAGCTGGTTAATACTTTATTGCATTCATTTTTTGATTTTTGTTTTATTTAATTTTATCTCTTATGGCATCTTGAGTGTAAGCAATTTCTTTTAGTTTCTATACATTCATGTATATATGTATAACTATGTACATATTTATGACTATATTCATGTCTACATTGAATAACATTGAATCGTTGTATGATTATATACATTTATTACATAATAAGTATATTACATGCTATAAAATATCTTGGAAGAGTTCCAACATCATTTCAAATGAAAAAATAGATGAGAGATATTCGTTTGTTTGTATATATCTACATGTATCTGAATTAAAATGGTATAATAATTCATCACTCCATTCAATTTTGATTAATTTTTGAGTGAGGGCTTTATTCCACACCTTTCTTTGAATTTTTTTTAAGTAATCAATTATACTCACGGTTTTTGACATTTTTAAAACCGTTTGAAAATTGTTTTCAGTCATGAAAAGAAATACTTCTTCGGGATTGTCAACGTATTGATGAGTTTTGTATGGTCTATATTGCATAGGGGAAATCTCTCCATATAACGAGGCTAGAGTCAGTAAATGTTGTGTGATACAAAACACTATAGCTTGTAATGTAAGTCGACATATTGCCTTTTCCTGAGCAATAACATTTTCTTTGATGTATTGATGGTAGACCTCTGGGAGGAAGTCGTTTATTCCTACTGCTTTTGATTCCATAATGAACTAAAATAAAAAGTTATGTATCACTATAGAATGATTAAACCGTGATGTAAAATAATTACGAACTTTTTTATTTTTGTTAACTCCTATTAAGTAGTGTTTTTATTAATTCTCACCTTATCACCAAAAGATCCGCTGTTAAATGTATTATAAATGCTGTACTAGTTGATGCTTCAGAAGCTATTGCTGGAGATAATGATTTCTATGCAGAGAGAGCTGTTCTTAAATACTATAAGCCACACCTACTCATTTAGCTTACAACCATTGAGAATACTCACGCGAAAATCGTATCATAAGTGTTAATCGTGTGAGAAAATATTATTCATTCCCGCAAAGATATTGTTTTTCTCAGCATGAAAACATGATTTATTTAACGTGGAGACTTTTATTTTTCTTTGCGTGAAAAAAAAACTTATTCATCATTATCCGCGGGAAAAGTGGTTTAATTTTTTCATGTTTTATTCCCGTGAAAATAACAATTTCATTCCCGCGAAAGCATTGGTTTTCTTCGCGTGAAAAGATTGTTTGTTTCATGTGGAGACTTTTTATTTTTATTTGCGTGAAAAAGACTCTTACTCATCATTATTCGCGAGAAAACTTGATTAATTTTTCATGTTTTACTCGCAAGAAAATAATTATTTTATTTCCGCGAAAGCATTGGTTTTCTTCGCGTGAAATTTCCTGTTTTGTTCCCGTGAAAATGATTATTTTATTCCCGTGAAAGCATTGGTTTTCTTCGCGTGAAAAGATTGTTTTTTCACGCGGAGACTTTTATTTTTCTTTGCAAGAAAAAAAAGACCTTTTTCATCATTATTCGCGGGAAAATTTGGTTGATTTTTCATGTTTTATTCGCGTGAAAATAGTTATTTATTCCCGCGGGAGCATTGGGTTTTTTCGCGTGAAAAGATTGTTTATTTCGCGCGGAGATTTTCATTTTTCTTCGCACGAAAAAAGGACTTTCATTCATCATTATTTGCGGGAAAATTTGGTTAATTTTTTATGTTTTCTTCGCGTGAAAATAATTTCTTTTATTCCCGCGAAAGCATTGGTTTTCTTCGCGTGAAAAGATTGTTCATTTCACGCGGAGACTTATTTTTCTTTGCGTGAAAAAAACAGACTATTATTAATCATTATTTGTGGGAAAATTTGGTTAATTTTTCATGTGTTTTTTTGCGTGAAAATAATTTTTTTTCTTCCCGCGAAAGCATTGGTTTTCTTCGCGTGAAAAGAGTGTTTGTTTCATGCGGAGACTTTTATTTTTCTACATGTGAAAAAAAGACTTCTTCATCATTATTCGCGGGAAAATTTGGTTAATTTATCATGTCTTATTCGCATGAAAATAACTATCTTATTCCCGCGAAAGAATTGATTTTCTCCGTGCGAAAGATTGTTTCTTTTCACGAGGAGACTTTATTTTTCTTCGCGTGAAAGAAGACTTTCATTCATCATTATTTGCGGGAAATTTGGTTAATTTTTTATGTTTTATTCGCGTGGAAATAATTATTTTATTCCCGCGAAAGCATTGGTTTTCTTCGCGTGAAAACATAGTGCTTCATTAATGTAACTTTATGATAAATGGGATGATTTCAGCTATACAAGAAGCACTGTTTTCACACAGAAAGCATTCACTTCAACATTAGCAACTGAAGGAATAAGATCTACTACATCATCGTCTATTACAACTACTAGAAGGACTTTCTGTATTAAGGTTAATCTATTCATTATACTGTTGAGTATATATTTAATTTTTTTTACCGATTGAGATACTAAGAGCATTATGATATTGAGTAAATATATACATATATATTTTGAAGAAATCAAAATCATAACATCGATTTTTATTTTATCGTTCAGAGTGTTGAGACAAGGCAATACAAAACAGCTGAAGAATGAAGAGTCAGGACCCTCACAAGACAGGATGGTGGTTGATGACAATGTGCTTCTTCAACGCACTAAGATTCCCTTTCGAGATGCCAGAGCCGATACCCTGCCAGCTCTCATCATCAAGAGTGCCTCTCTGTTAAGTACTCTGTCTCCAGCTGCCCGAAAAAACATTGAAAGCACAGTCGAAATTAAAGATCTACCAATACCAACAGTTATGCAGATATTAAATCTTTTCCCTCCTTCAGTTGATTCTTCAAATCAGCAATGCATTATCCGTATAAATTTAGCGACTTTTCATACTCTGCCTGTCGCTCTTCTATAGCACCAACTCCACCAACAGCACTCTCGATATTTTTCTTCATGCTGGAAAGCTCCTCCTGAAGCTTGTTAAACCTTTTCTTCTTCTTTTTTCTTGTTGCTTTCAAGTTTTCCATTACTTCAGATAGTGTAGGTCCTCCTTTCACAGGTGTTGTTGTGTTACTAGCTGAATTGTTCCTAGTTTTTCTGCTGGCCGTTGGCATGGTGAAAACCACATGTAAGACACAGCACAAGGGCTTGGGCCTATGCCCTGGTCCACTGTATCCCTGTTAGTTACCACCAGTAAAACTAGAACAGTGTATATAAGTTATGTGTTTGACTATACACTGTGATTTTAGAAATAGCAATTAAAAGATTTACATATCTGTGCATGAGCTCGACTACAAGGAAGACAAACAACGACGTCTTGATCCATGTCATAATGTAGCCAAGGAAAAGTATTAAACCATTTTTTTTGCATCTTTTCAGTTTTGTCACGTTGACTCCAAATGTTCTTTTAGGAAAGTGATATTCAACTGGTGGCGCAAAACGATCACCAGTGGGGAAACATCAACATTAGTTTTTTCTATAAAAAAAACTTCTATAAAGAAAGCACTTTGTTGTTGCTAGTGTTTAGCTAGGGCTATTCTCTACGTAGATTTTTAATTAAAGCTGATTCTGTACTGGTGAATGAGAAAAAATATTTTTTTTTAATGAGATATCTTTTTTAAACTTGTTGAAGATCCGCATTAAAAAATCATCAAAAGTAAAGCTCAAAATAAAAAACTTACACTACAGCTAGAAAGAAAATTGAATTTTCTTCCAGGTAAGTGTTTTTTAAGAGTAATGGGTACGAACATTGGGGAGAACAAGATAATGAAAGTTGACGGTTGTATTCAGAAACTCCCGGAAGATTTTTGAAGAATAATATTAATCACTTCTTTGATAATTGAGATACTGCCATAATTTTTACACCGATAAATAGAGAATTTTAAGCGTCATCTTTTGTTATCAAGAACCATAATAATAAACACTGAAAAATAAACATAAAATAATTAAAAGCTACTAGTTAACAATATCGTCTTCATCGAAATAATTAATTTATAGCTCACTTACTCTCATTCCCAGTCCTAAACAATTCCAGCATGCTTAAATAAACATAACTTAATCATTTATCAGAACAAATCTCCTCCGTGGAGGTTCCCTGCCAAAAAATTATTTCCAGTTATCTCAGCAAGAAAAATTATTTCATGCCCGAAAATGAAGCGGTTTTTGCGTAGACTGGCAACTTTTCTTCAATTAAACACCAGAAAATAGAGGAGATTCTGCTCTACACGATGGTGTAAAACTTTTTACTGTAGATTTATTAGAAACATTGAAAAGTTGTCACGAAAACTCTCGCAACAGCCGTCATCAATTAAAAATAAATAGAGTACAACTCACGCGACAACTGCCGCAAAAGAAAGTAGAAAAGTTGACTAAACTAGTAGATAGAGCAAGATGATGTATGAATGTGAATCATGCAGCAAAGCTTAAGTCCATAACCATCCACCTTTACTACCATCAACGATTGGTGACTGTGACACTCTGAAAATAGCTTTGATAATTACTTAAACATAAAAAACGATATAATTATTCATCCTTTTTTAAATCTATCATTTGATTAAAAATTTGAAAGTTGGTAGCAGGTCAAAAGTAAACAACCGATGCAATCCACAATCGTCCATCAGTGAGAGTGGCATCGTTGATACATTGGATAAACAAAATGTTTATAAAAATATAAAGGATAATAGTAAATATGATTGAACAACTTCAGAAATTTACTAATTGTAAATGTATAACAGAGTTTTTTGATAGAAATCTGTTCACTCTCTGGATTGAAGTACGACAAAACAATAACTATAACATTTCTTTGTATTAATTATCACTCTTCACTTCATTTATACCACCAATTGAGTTTGATACAAACAACAATAAGTAAAGCCAATAGTGACATGGATTATTTGGTATTATAATAATAGTTGTAATAATAACAATAATGAATAGATGATAATACATGTAATTAAACAAAATAATTGTAGTTGTAGTTCATTTAATGATTATTTAAATGTTAATTATTATAATAACTACAACAGTAATAATAATTAGTGAGTACAGATGATCATAAACAATCAATCATAAGTTGTGATAATTAACAAACAATGCTTATAATATTTATAATAATAGATAATATTGAACAATCTGATTTATAAATATAACTACTGTAAACTATTTACGTACACTTGTTTGCAAACCACCTTCACCGGACCACTGTCTACTATAGCTTCCTAATCTGTTGAAGGCTTTTGGTAAATGGTAGCGTACCAGTAGCCTCAGGCACTAATAAACTTTGTGTTGTGGCGTCTACTAAACGTAGTATAACTTTGCCAGCAACCGGCACTTAAGCAATTGATTAGTCGATCCCTCTAAACACGAGATACTTACACTAACGATACGGGGATCTATTGCACGATATAATGAGATCCCGTTTCTAATCAATATGGCTGACACAGCACGTGCATAAATTCAGCAATTGATAATCTGACCGTAACTTTGTTAATCTTCTTCGGCAATCGAGTTAGGCAGACTTGGACAATATCTAAGCATGTGATTACTATCAAGGATATTGCGATTCACAAGTTTACTACCGCTTCGCAAGTTGTACAACAAAGGAGAGAGTTACAGTTGATAATAATAAATATATTCTCGAGCAAGATACAATACTTACAATTGTGGTGAGATATGTTTCGTAGCGTTAATAGCAATCCTGTTTTCGCACCTAAATTGTGATGTTCTGGAAAGTTTTACTTTTCGCTGACTTGTTCCACCATGGTCTCGGAAAGCATTGAAAAGTGCTGTTTCTGTTGAGATTTTTAAATTTGAAAATGTAAAAACTTGAAACGGTTTTGTGCGATCGCATTGAAGTTCAAAATGGTATACACTATAGCACATGTTTGTTGCGAATTTCAGCTAATTCTGCCTGTTGGTTCTCTAACGGGAAGCTGTTTTATGCTAAAAACTGATTTTCACCAAAATCCAAGATGGAAGCTTCCGAACAATTTTTTAACGACATGTCATGATGTCGAATCAGAAGGCAAACAAAACGCACCATTTTTTAAAATTTGGTTTTTTTCACCAAATGGTCTTTGTTTCATCAGCCACTTTGTTGCTTGGAAAAACAATTATTCGTCGGTTTTCGCACTTGAATTGCGATGTTCCGGAATGTTCCGTAACTTCATAACTAACAAATTTTTTGGCCCGATGCCTCACGATCGTGTCGCAAAAAACTTTGTAGCTCTATCTACTACGGTTCCTAAGAAAAGGTGGCAAGAGTTCTGTAAAGTTCACTGCGAAAGGAGAAAAAGAAAAAAAATAATAATAACAGGCAGAACAATAGTATTTTAGATTCTATCTAAAATACTAATAAAAACAGCAATAACAATAGTATTTTAGATTCTCTAAAATACTAATTAGTAGTATGTATGCATTATTATTATCATTTATCAAGTTATAATAACAATCACAAACCAAACAAATAAAAAAAGTACAATAATAAAGTAGCATACTTTTCTTGCTGTGCTACCTGTTCTTGACTCACATTCCCTGTTAAAACGAAGGAGTTTTTGTTGTTGTTTCGCTGCCATGATCCCAATATTTGTTAGAAAACAGGGATGAGATAATGATAGAATGTGTGTGGTTGCTATGAAACGTGCAGTTCAAAATGTCAGTGTGTTCTGCCCTTGACCTTACAC
>CALYOO010000063.1:196336-224396 GCA_945261195.1 Cryptosula pallasiana
AGAGGAGACGTATCCACAAAAATCTATTAATTTTGTTTATTGATAATATTATCATGGTCGTGTGATGGTATACATACCCAGTGATTAGCGAACGAAGTTGCTCAGGTGTAGTAACAGGATGTGCAAGGTTTTAGTTAATAATGTGTTGATGTTTGTTTTTTGTAATATATATATAGAACTGTTTCATGATTTTTTTTTCAAGAAAAAACTAATTTTTATTTCATCTACTTGCAACCGTCATGTATATGTAAAGCTGCTTCACACAACTTGCAAATAGATGAATTTGTTTTTTCCTAGTTTATAGTTTATCATTAGATCCAAATGGTGTTTCCAAGTGCTTATATACGCATTATGGCAATGTTTATCATTTGTTTATGCCACAATCACTAAGTGTACAGCGTATTCGAGTTGCATGAAAATATTTTAGGTTTGAAACAATACAAAATTTATTGTACATCAACAAACATGTTATCTAATAGAAATGCTACATCCAGTTTTGCTTTAAGCGTTCAAAGAAAAGAGCGAAAAATAACTTAAAACATACAAATGAACAACAGTACAACAGGATCAGGGGTTATCAAGCAATCGAACAAGCATACAATATGGATCGCAGCATAATTGTTAATACTATGTTAAGTATGTAGGTAATCCACTAGCTGCAGAGTCTAGCTAGACTTGGGTGACCATTAGTGCAGTAAAGACTGCCTGTTAACAGAAAACAAATACATCACTATACACATGTGTGTAGCACTTGTTGGGTTAATGAAAAGTACTTCAACTCACTGCCTGTGCAAACTACATCACTGACACTTACTTGTAAATTAATGAGCCACTCCATGCAGCTTTGTTGAGCACAGTTCCGTTAGAAGTTCATTGTAGTGACAATGATTTAAGCATTACCCGCAGCTGGCATATGAGTGGTCAATGGTGACAGGAACACACCCCAAAACACTTAGCCATCGCCCTAGTGCGTGCATACGGCGCGCCAATTTTTGTGATGGCCAATTTCGGAGATAGAAAGAAGCGAAGTTCCCTATCACTATTAAAGTGCACCACATTGTTGCCGATGTGTCAGTGTAAATGATCATGTGTCCAGTAATAGAGATGGCAGTGATAGAGGGGTATGCACTTCAATCTATCTCTCAAATGTCAGTTGAATTGGCGGGCAGCAGCACAAAAACCTTTGGCACTCATACCCCATGGCTTTTTCCTGTCCACCACTGAGCAGTATATAACAATGCTGGCAGAATTTCTATATTTTTTATGTACTCATCTGCCAACTGCGATGGTGTGAAGTTGGTAAATCCAAAATCATTGCCACCACAATGAATTACTACAACATATTGGTGTGCTGGCAGCTGCAAATAACATTTTTGGTCATCACACTGCACATGATGTTTCACTTAAAATTGTTAGTATGCTAGTAATATATATGTTTGTGTGTAAAAGATTGTTGTTATTTGTCCTACCTCGTTATCACTGTTAAAAAATTCTGTACTTGATCAAACTACAATAACTGCCATATTCCTCAATATAAGCGATGAAACTCCTACTCACTGGAGATGTGGCAAGTCTTGCCCCTGGCACTCCGAATAATGATACAGTGTTGTCTGGTATGTTCCATGAGAACCTCTGTAAATAATGAATGAATACAACAGTAACATTACAAGTAGTACGACTACATCATTTATTAGACAAACAACCAACTTCATTGAGTTCAATAAATCATACAATTCTGCTACTCATAGTTTATACTGCACTTAAATTGTTGTTCATAGGATCATTTAATCTTTTTACAAAACTGTGGCCGCAGGTGGCCACCTGTACCTGTGCAGGGATCTCCAAAAGAAACATTTTATTCCTTGAGCTCAAGTTGCTATTGGAAATTTTAGGGTACAATCAATTTGTATAGAGCTATGGAAAAAAATTTGAAAAGTATGTATACCACATCGTTAATCAAAATTGCGGGACAAAGCCCTTGTACCAAATATATCCTTCAATACTGTGCTAATACAGATAACTAGCTTTAAACATTTTAAACAATTATTGTGAAATTTGTCAAGACCATGAAAGTATATCAACCACGAAACAGGAGGAACAGATTGCAATTCTTTTCCCCCGTCACTAACGACACATTTTTTTGGTTGGTGAAAATATTAAACACAATTACCTAATCATTTTGACTATCTAAAAGTTAAACCTTTGTGATTTTTCAGATGCTGGCACCACTGCAGTACAGATTTCTCAAACTAAAACAGTTCAAATATATTCATGTCAATGGTTTGCTATTCATAACAAAAACATTCATTACAAAAGAAACTAGATTAGTAAAAATTGCACTGATAAAATAGTATTCACATTTTTAGGGGTATCCCCATACCACCTACCCCCTACCTCTGCCCCTACCCTACTCTTGCCACAAAAATAGCTGGTCTGCAAGCAAACAGCAGCTAAAAGCAGTTAGTATTTTTTATGGCGATCGACAGTGAACAGCTATGAACATTCACAAAGGACCAACTCTCCATCTACAATGACTATCTACTGATGAGCATGCTGAATAATTATCAATACAACGTTGAACATGCTCAACAGCAGGCAAGGATAAAATGGTAGCACACGCAGTACAAAAATTATCATATTCTAACCTTTAGAACTTGGACAGCTAGGACTTTTCTTGTGTGGGTGTCCATCAGGGAATACGTCCCATACAATGCGCTGTGACCAGCACTGTCACAACAACCGTCTCCAGCCACATTAACAGAATTTTCTCGCAGCCCTGTCAACAGTTCTCTTTGCTGCATCTTGTAAGATTGGCGAATAATCTACACAATGTAATGAATATGATGTAAATAATACCTTTGAATCGACTTATATTATTGATAAGCAGTAATTGTCAATAATCAACAGTGAGCAATAATAATTTAGTTGTGGCTCACCCCATTGAGATATTTACGCTGGTAATTATGATAGGTTTGAAGGGATGGAGTATGAATACCAATTGTTTGAAGGAAGCACAGGGAGAAGGTGGGCATGGGTCCATTGAATAAAGTTGAGCCTGATATAGAGGCAGTGATGAAGGGTGTCCTGAAAAACAGCATACAAAGCCCAGTGTACGACGTACACATGTGAAAACAAGTTTGATCTAGGAAAAGTAGACAGAGGTTAACATTTCAAAAATAGCCTCACCTTCTATACTTGGGGCTGGTCTCAAATATGCTCTCATGTCTGCAGTGTAAACAGTTTGTGGTGCACTTTGTATACACTCCCACTACAGACTTTTCCAGCGCGACACTCCAGTATAACAAGCACGACAGTAAGAAAGCAGCTGCTCAAGACTGCTCTCTTCGACAATTACCTTGGGATAGTCGAAGAATTGTCCCTTCCTGTAATGGTTACAAACAGATTAGCTTTTGTCAACTGCAGAACATCATATTGTCTTATTAATTTAGGTAAAGATTAGCAGGCAAAAATCGCGATGACACACTTGCATCCACGGACATCTACTAATCTAAAAATGATACGATTTCACTAAGTTGATGATATTGAGTCATGATCTTCGTCTTCTGATGCTATGACATAGTCACCGTCATCAACATACTCATCTTCTGAACCTGTGCTTGGCAACTCAACATGAGATGCTTGTGTCTCTTCTGTTGTAGTGTAGTCAGCAGGTGTACAGTCAAGCTGCTTATCAAGACCAAGTAGGGAAAACAAAAAATTCGGTTTTCATGCGTATTACTACATAAATTTGTGTTAGATCTGAGGTAACATCACATACTTGCCACTGATCTGTGTATCAAATGAGGTGGCAACACTGCGTTTTTTTTTCCATAGTGCAGATATTTTTTGGTCTGCTCCCCAACAGTGCGCCCAGTCAGGTTGGGAGGAGGGAGTGTAGATGGTTGACGAGGATGGCAAGGTCGAGCGATGAACATAATTTGTTGAGTAGGTAGCTCAGGGGGTTAAAACCTTAACTAAACATACATTTAATTAAGTACCGCTACACACTTGTCATCACATACCGCAAAGCTTCTCTAGCAACAGCTCGCTGTTCTTTCTCGCTGATTGCCTCCGGTTGCTGAACCGTGACAACTGTAGGCACATCTGTTTTCTCTAAACATAACCTGTGGACGACAAAATAGAGATGAAGCAGAACAAGCCAGAAGAATGGTTAACTATGCACAACAACTATCATAATACTGTGACAATGCCAGCATATATATTCAAAATTCACTTGCTGGATAGTCCTGTCTGGACTTGGTAGTAGCTGGTGAATGCTGCTGGTACAAAATGTTCAGCACAAATCCTTGACTTGGTGTCGGGTTCAAAGTTTGGCCTCTATAAAAAAACTGATTACCATCTAATTATAAACTAAGATTGCTACTTTATTTATAAAACTTTTATACTGTACCATTTGTGCATAAATAATGAATACACTTAGTACGCATTTATAAAATGAATAAGCTGTAAAGTAAATAGTTTTATCCATATATAGAAGTTATCACTTCAGTCATGATAAACAAAATGCACATTTTTTATACAATAATAATGAAATTAACATAACAGTGGCGTTAATTTGTTTGTTAGTGTTGTTCATCATAATTATTGATTGTTATCCTTGTAGTAAGGCAAATCCTATAATTATAAACCAATTACAACATTATTATTATAATTATTAATGTGCTAATTCTTTTTTAAGATTTGTGCATAAATAATGAATACACTTAGTAGGCATTTGTAAAATGAATAATCTGTAAAGAAAGTAACTAGTTTCATTTTTATGTAGAAGTTATCAGTTAACCATGATGAACAAAAAACCATCTGATTTTATATAATAATAATAATAATGAATTATTGTTTAAAATAAATACTACTTATACTACTATTGTTATCATAATAATAACTACTATTGCTATCTAGCAACAATAATAATAATTACTATTGCTAGATAGCAATAGTAGTTAGATATTAATTATATTATTATATACTATATAACAACAAAAATAAATGACTATTATTTACAAATAAAATAAAACTGCAGCATTCAGCTATTTGTAAGCTGCTTATTCCCTGAATGAAGTTGAAGTTGTTGAAAGAGAAGTAAGATGATACATTCGGAGGATAGATAAACTTGTTAACTCTAACAAATCTTCTCCAAGAATTGAAAAGAGTTTTATCTTTAGGAAATTTGAAGCACCGATCTGTTCTGTCACAGTCTTCAACTTCACAGCAACGAATGACCGCCCTGATTAGTGATGAAAAACTTGTAGAGGAAGAGTACGACATGATAGCAGTAGTAATGGAAATAATTTCTCAATATTATTATCTATTTATCAATGACTGCGAATGTTGCGAAAAATGGTATAGTTCTAAGTAGAACACAACACGCACTGGTTTTATTGAAAAAACTGTTACCATTTCTTCTACCTACACGCGTCAAATTTGGACTAAAATTTTGTGACTACGAAGACGTCACGCAAAATTTAGACTAAATAATAAAAAATAAAATTAATGTTTAATAAGCTTTCTATATTGAATATTTCTTGAATAATTTGTGGGATTTAACAAATGGTAGCAAATGTTATCTTGGTAGATTATATTTGCATACTTCTTTCGAAATTTTGGGTTTTAAGCTTTAAAGCGACTACTTCTTTTATAGATGTTTGAATGGCGAGTGGTCGCTGGCGGAGATAACTCCCAATCATCTACGTCATAAAATAGGCAAATGTTCGTCAGTAAAATATTCGAGCGTTTTCTAATTAGTGCTCTTTTAAATACCTATAACATGCCTTCTAGATGACCCAGAGAGTTGAGCAATAAGTCACTCGATAGGTAATAGCATGAAGAAATAAAATTAACATGAAAAAACGAAGGGTTTACACAGTCTTTAAAATTTTATTTTCCGTGATTTTGTTTAAAATATAAAAATAGTTCTTATTGAAAGAACTTTTCCATTGTAAAATTTTCCCACGTTGCAGAATAATGTTTCAAAATTTATTTTGAAATAAAAAGAATCAACAAATGTTTTCCCTTTAAAAAATGGCATTCAAGTCGGCACTGATTGCATCTATATGAATTGTCTCAATGGCAAAGGGGCAGCTCCATATAAATTTCTTGTAAACCAATTTAACAAAACAATTTTAGAACACTATGTATTAAAATGGTGTCTTAAACCCTTCAAAAACCAAGATTACCACGTATCCCACTATTATTTTCAAACTCTGGACAATTCCCACCCATTTGGAATTTTTTCATAACAGGAGTCTTGGTAGTAAGGCTGTGCCGGAACACGGGACATCCCGTGGAACATGGAACATTGTGTGTTCCAAAACCGGATGGAACAGAAAATCAGTGTTCCGAAAAAAGTTAACACATTGTTTACAAGATGAGAGTGGTAATTGTCTCGTCACAATTTTTGTGCTAGCAAAGTAAGAGTAAGCTCTTACATTTTGGTATAATTCTATTAAGAATCAATTGCTCTGTTTTTCAAAATTATTACTAATACATGGCCTAAGGCTAGTTTTGGCTTTTACAATTTTTTATTTCTGCTTTTTCTTCCTTATCAACCAGCAATGGCGCACGGATGTTTAGTGGATGCGGCTGTTTCTTTTTTGGGAATTTTTTTTATAGATGGATTCTGTAAAGAAACTAAAGTTGAAAACAATGAAAGCATCATTTTTTGGGCATAGTGACCATTTTTGGCGAAATTTCGAGCAGGGTAAGTGTAGTTTCTCACTCATTGAAATAATGACTGATAAATATTTACTATAAACAAACTGTCATTTGTTTCATTTCTACTATTTTTTTATGCAAGATATTTAGCATATGTTTTTCAAAGGCGAAGGAAATACATAGCCTAACGCTGCTCTTCACAAAGTTTCAGAAAGATTGGACAAGTTTTGGGATACTTATGAATTTTATCAACTTTTAGTTATCTATAATAGGTGTTACCAAAATCGGAAGTATTTTCAGAGGTGATTCTTTTCCTTAAAATGGTTACAGCTGTCAAAATAACTTTTATACTCAGAATCCCCATGGTCTCTCGGTCATTTACACCAATTTTTGTGAATCTAAATTAATATAAGGTTGTTAATTATTTAAATAATCGCCATTCTTTTTTATCCTTATGATTATTATTACCCACAACATAATTGCAATCATTGGTTATTATTAATAAAATAATTATTGTTTCTGTATTTGATAATAATAAATGAATACACAACAACTAGGCGGATTATTACTCTCAACCGATTGAATAACTTATTGTGGTGTTTCTATGTTCCGTGGCTGTTCCGTTCTTATTTCGTCTTGTTCCATCCCGTTCTGTGAAAATCCTGTTCCGGCACAGCCCTACTTGGGTAGGAGTCGGTGTGTGGCCGGGTAGTTGTCATTTTGTCTTTGGCAGTTATTTTTACAAGGGTGTACACATTCCCAATGTTGAAAGTGACCCTACTTGATAGTCTCTATTTATTGTGGTCTTGCTCTGAAGTATTCGGTCTGAAACAGTAGAATGTATTTAAGGAAAGTCACCTATTAATGCAAATGTTTTAAAAAGCCTATATCACTAATAATTTTTTTTGTTAATTTGACTGAAAAAAATGCAATAGTTTCATTTAGATCAAACAGACTGTGCAAGAAAACAAAGCCAAATAATTTTACACATAGTTAGCACCTGCGTGTAAACTGATGACACTGTTGGGACCACATGATAACGCATTGTCCTAAAACTGCCAATACTTTAAAATAAAACTTGTATTGAAAAGACGCCAGAATTATATTGCCTGTTATAAAATTGCTGAAAATCTTCTAGGTTGAACAAAGTGAACAGCAAATTGTGACACACAGTCTAAGGTGTAGTCAGTAGCTTGATTATAAACATTGATGCTCGTACACATCACCATTTCATCCTGAATCAAGACACGCAGGTTGTTGATCGTCGTTAATGAACTCAATGGAAATGACATGCTACCAACGCCGGGAACTCCAATGAAGATCGCCTCATCTGTCATCACACCTGACAAATGAAACATGTGTTAGATTAACATGTTTGCAACCTATTGCACAATGGTTTGCATTTGTGAAACCAAAATTTGATAACCCCCCATTCTTACCACAACACTTCAAACTCATTTCATTTGCTTTATGCATCTACAATACCTCCAAAATACTGCAATCTTATTGGTTAAAAATTTCTCAAACAATATTCATATAATACTACTATTGGTAGAACAAACTTTTATAATGGTGGGGGTTGACAGGACTGTATGGGTCCTCCGGGTCTTCTGTGAGTTCTACAATGTCAGCCGGGTCATCCGTGAGCTCTACGATGTCAGCCGGTTCTTCCGTGAGCTCTGCGATGTCAGCCCGATCTTCCCTGATAAAGTGGTAAAAGAGAATACATGAGTGAAGATGTCATTTGAAGTTAGACCTGTATTTTTTATCTGTACTTTAGTTTTGTGCATAGAATTACATTCCATGTCAACGAATGTTGATATTGAAACAAAGCCAGCAGGCATAAATTTTAATCTATGAATGTAAAAAAGTACCATCAAGTATATCAGAATTTGATGGAAGTCAATGTATGAAAATGTTTTTACTAAGGCGATGACATGGTTAAAAAACTTGAACAAGAATAGTTTAATTTTCTTATTTATAGATCTTGATCAATCGTAAAATTTTCCTCCTGTGAATCCGATAATTAGCTCTAATTCTCCAATATATAATTAAGATTTCTCTGCTCTGATTGAAAATTATAAGCATGGGGTTGAATCATGGTGGATTTGAATTCATTCTCACTCATAGAATTGGCAAACCTGAAACATCACAGTGTTAAGAATAAAAAATGCAATTTAGTCAAACCGAATTTCGATTTCCAAGTTTCATAAAAGATAAAACAAAGAAGTCACTACGTTTAATTGAGTTAATCTTTTGTAGAAATTGTTCTCGTTAATCGCAAAAATCATTTGATTAAGTCACAGCCTTGGTATTACAAGTAACATCAGATCCAATGAAAAGTTAGCTGATTTTTATGACCAAGTTCGAGTCATGCAGGACAATGATAGCAGTAGATAGCTCAAGGCAATAACATCTCAACCGCTTACCTATTAGCTATCTAAAATATGCAATAAAAACTTTCAATATAACAAAGACCTGTAAAAACTTTGTATGTCGAGCCCTTTGTGTCTATAAGCAGCTTGTTTGCAAGCTTGGGAAAATTTTTCCTAAACCAAATAAGCAAACAACACTGCACTGACATCCTTTGAAAATATATATATTTCTGACAGCCCATCACCACTTATACTCAATCGACTAACAAGTTCACTCACCTTCTTGTACGCAAATAAATAAACCTCATTTAGCAAAATAGAGACACTCTCCGACACCTAGAAAATAAGAAACCATATTTCACACAGTTGTTTAACAAAATAACCATTTATTATTGCAAGAAAGCATGGTTGTGGGAATTTTTTGTGCTAGGCGTTACCCAACCATTTGCAATGCAGGCTGCAATAAAAGGTGGCATTTATTTGACAGTCCTGAAATTAACATGGTAGAAAAAACTTCGTTTAAACAATTTAATCATTGTAATAAAATTGATAGTAAAACGACAATGCACACACAAAGTTTATCTTTTTTTATTAATATACAAATAATTTGAAAAGTTTTGAAGGTGTTTTTAAAAAACCAAATAGCTTTCATGCCTAATACCTTTGTTAATAAACCTGGAATTTAGCAAAACTTTTTATTTATAATCTGTCAATTACAAATTGTGACTTCGTTTTATGTTGGTCTATCATTTAGATGCTCTAATGTGAGCCATTCCATGTGTGAATAAGGAAATTTTGTATCATACACAAAACTTCCTGCTAAAAAAAAGCAAGTTTAGCGTAAAAAAATACAGTTTTGTATGAATTATCTCCACCATGGTAATTATGGGCTGTCGTATAAACATTACCACAACGAATCTGCCATTCAATCTAAAATTATGTCATAATTTCAATCAAGTATAACATTTTCCTACACTTACATGCTCATCGTTATAACATGTCCAGCTACTGCCCTCGTCCTTGTTATAGGTGACATAGTGCCCTGTAAGCAACTGCCTACCAATGTGGGAGATGGCACCCACCAATTTGTATTCCTGTAAATAGAATACAAACTTAACATCTGGTGATAACACAGCACATTAGAAAGGTACTCATTCCTAGCACTGCAGATAAGAATACATAAATTTCATAATTGATAACATAACCTCTTTTTAAATGGCTCCCTGCTGTTTAGCACTGCAGCTCTAGTGTAGCCTGCCATACCAGCAGCAGTAGGTATGGCAAATAACTTAGCCTAGTAGAAGACAGGACTAGCCACAAGCAATATCACTAGTAAAACTCCATAAAAAACTCTAATTTGTCTATAACCCACAGTAACATGATTAGTCACTTCAACAGCTTTAGACAGCTTGTGCCCTGTGTTGTTGAATCTGTTCAATTGAACAAAAAGAACCTCTGGTGACTCTACAGGAGTGCATGTTTGAAAGCCCATGCCATGACTGCCACATCTAGGTCTCGTTTTGTCACACGTGGCATTCCATGAACACTATACTCAAGATTCAACAGCCCTTGCCTGCCTTGGAATGCCAATAAAAAACTACCACATCTGTCAATCACAATTTTATACTGCTTTCCCAAAAACAAAAGCTATGCCACTCAAACAAAAAACCATTATTCGTTATGAAAACACCCACACCTTGAAACATAAAATAAACTTTTTAAAATTTAAAAAGTTGATTATTAACATACAATAAAGTGCACTAGTATTACCTGGAGCAAAGATAATCATCTGTTTCAGCAGGCTTGAAATATTGGTTAACAATATTTTGCTTTGTGTAATTTTTCTGCAATCGTAGCATACCATGTACAATGCCAAAAACTAAATGATAAGAAATTGGCATTAATTGGCAATGGTAGCATACGCAACAGATAAGGATGCTTTCTTTTATTTTTCCAAAGTTGTCACATCTTTTAGATTGATGCAAGGCAATAAACGCTTGAACTAAGTTGGCATGTTGTTATGTTTACGCGTAGTTGAACGCGTTTTTTTTCCGAACTTCTTGCTAATGGCAGGAATGATCACCCAATGGATTATTCCCCCGGTAATTTAGTTGATTTAAACCCTCACAGTTTTAAGTTCTGATGAAATCTTCGCCAAAATTAAGTTGGCTTACACCATCTTTAATTAGCAGAATGCAGAGGTGATTAAATGTCATAGCTGTAAGTAAATATGCTTTTGAAGCAACATGGAGTTACTTTGGGAGACATTTATGGCAGATAGCTCGTGTTGACTGAAAAAAAATATTTTCATGTTAATGTTAATCATTATCATATTATACAAAGATCAGTAGTTATTATCATACTTATAACATTATTAGTGGTGGAACAGGCCACAAAAACTAAGGGTCGGGCCGAGTTCGAGCCGCTGGATTGAAACACGAGCCGAGTCAGGTCGGATCGAGCCAAAATAATAAAGTCTATCGTATATAAATGTTATCATTAGGCTTCTTCATATGTTTTACTACGATTTGCTTTAGTTTTTCACTAGCTTGGGAGTAGATATCAGGAATTATTTTTTCCATGAATGACTTCCTAGATGGACTTGTATATCTCAGCTCTAAATAGTGCAGCAGGTCCCTGAAGCCATCATCTTCCGTAAAGCTGAAGGGTTGAAGGTCCTGTGTCATCATGTTTGCTATTAGATTAGTTATTTTCACATACCTTGGCTCTTTAGGGTCAAACTTTGCTTTTTTAGCAATGAATGACTGCAAGGTGGTTTGAGAGGAGCTGCTATCATTATTATGTAGAATTCCATTGCTGTGCTATTCTTATTTTTGAATTAATTTTATTATTTATCAAGTTAGTCATCCATTCATCATCTGTCGGTTATAATTATTATGGAATTAATCCAAGTGAGTGTCAATGTATTCACCTATTTTTAATTATTCTTATAAATATCATATAATTATTATCAATTATTACTTATTAGGAATTTTCATCACCATTTATTTATTTTTATTCTCACTTATTTTTACTAACAAATTTAACTGCTACTATTGTTGCTGCTGTGATATTATTATTACGATTATTATTATTGTTTTGTTATTGTTGGTATTATTAGTTGATGATGATAATAATAAATCAGTTTTTACTGCTCTTTAAAATATTTAATAACAATTTTATTATCAGTAATCTGTAAATTATTTGTAGTGACTAAAAAGAATAATAGTCATTATAATACTACAAGACTCGGTTGTATTGTGTGTAAGTGCTACACCTGAGAAAAAAAGAACCAAAATGTGAAAGTAAGCGGTTATCAATATCTATGATATACCAGGACCATTCCCTACCGAGAGTGAAAGTGTTCCTCATTGATTGAGACAATTCACATCTGGCAACCCTAAGCTGTGAGTTTATCTTTGTCTGTTAAAACTTCATGCTTGCGCAGCAGGTGGCGTTTTAAAGAAGATGTAGATCCTAACTTGCAGCTGAATAGAGCATTGCATTTCTTACATTCTACCTTTTCACCTGGCAATAGTTTGGTAAAAAATTTCCACACCTTGCTCGTGCTAGCCATTTATTTTACTTCTTAGATTTCCCCTTCAGCTAACACTAGCAGAGGGTTATGTTCATTGGTGTGTCATCATCATTAAAAACTATGCAATTGCGCAACGGTACGGCGGTACACAAGCTATCATGATATTGCAAAACTGTTGCAAAACCGAATAAATAGAATTATCTCCCTTATAGTTGTGAGAGCACAACTTGAAACTGGCTAGACCCTACTATCTATGTTGGCCCGTGAGTGACTAACCCGAAGCATTTGGTCCGTGAGTCAAGTCGGGTCGCCCGACTCGTTCCAACACTAAACACTATGTATACCCTTTTTTATTAAGGAATCTATATTTGCAACTACCATTCCTGAATTTATAGTACTATTCTTGGCACAGAACAATAAAAAAAAACCAGCCATTCTGACCCCATCTAGTCATGTCTTACAGGGATCTTACACCAAAATGACGCCAGAAAAAATTGCTTTGCTAGAAGAACAGCTCTCATCTGCTGCACCTGTTGCCACAAAGGTGTAAATGTTTGTGATTGAAAAATGCCTAGATTGTATATAAAACATGCTGTGTTACCTCTCCTAATGGCAGAGGCAGTATAACCATCATCTGCTGTTTACGTTGGCTATGCTGACAGGATGTGCAGACCTGTTCAGTTTGCAGATTGCCACAAAAGTTGGAATCTTCACTAAAAATACACCAGTTACGTCAATAATATAGATGGTTGAGAGCACAAACTTTGTTAGCTACTTTTTAAAATGATAAACATTTGTTTGCCATAGCAGCCAAAAATACAAATAACTTAGACGACGGGTTGCAAGCCAGCAAAAATACATATGGCAGATAGATTCTATATTACACTAGCGCTCACCTCTGACATGACATGCTCACTACATGCTGGTAAAATTCTATCGCATCTTGCTGGCGGACGTTGATCATATCTTGATCGCAAACTTTGTTAGCTACTTTTTAAAATGATAAACATTTGTTTGCCAGTTGTCTACCCACAATTACGCGAATCATACGGCTTATATAAAAGTGGATTTGAGGTCCTAGAAAAGGGGGCGGAGCCTATTTTTTATATAAGTTACAATGGAGAAATTTTGTTAAGCATACCAAAAACTTATCTGAAGAGAATAGGATGAAAGTTGAGTTTTTATTGGTTACAAAATATCAAAGATAACCTTCTTATCTACACAGAGATTCAAATTTTAAGTTTCTGTGGGCAGCCTTAAGAAAGATAATCTCATCAAAATATCAAATTTTTTTAAAATAGATCATTTCTGATGAAATGGATTAATCTTGACCTCTGTAAGTTTAAGTACTTTTGCTGCCAATCCCATAAACAGCACTTTCTCCACTGAAAATACTATACCTTAGACTTTATTTGCTAGCAATAGAAATGATCTTTCAAAATAATATCACGGAAAAAAATGACAAAATAGATGGTATATTGAGAGTAGTAATATATGAGCAGATCTCCCTACCAAGTGTTTTTTTGTGGATTAGATCTTGGGGGTTATGCAATGAGTTACGACGTTGGATGGATTCGCCGAGTTTATATTGTATTTCATTTGAGTGGTATTTGAGTGGCATTTAAGTGGCATTTGAGTTTAGATTATTTTTTTTACTTGATTTGAACTTATATGGTATATAGATTTTGAATGTATGGCATTCAAGTTTTGATAATTTTTTACATAATTATATACATACCTCTAACTCATAGGGCATCTAGATTTTGAATGTATGGCATTTAAGTTTTGATAATTTTTTGTAATTCCATAAATACATTGATTAAAAATGAATCAATATATAATTATATACATTTATTACATAATAAGCAGGGGTAAATCTTTCCATATAATATAGCTAGAGTCAGTAAAGACTAAGTAATACAAAGCGCTAGGTCTTGTAATGATAATCAATGCAAAGTCTTTTCCTTTACATCGCATCTTAAAAAATCCTCAAATGAGGTCTGGTAACACGTCTGACATCATACCAAAGAACACTTTTATTTTTCGGTTTTCCCTTTCTACCCAAATATACAACGTTAAACGGAGGGGGTAATTATCACAGCTGAAGTTTTTAGCTATTTCAACTGGACAAAAAAGTATTTTGGGTTCGAGTTCATTTATATCTGAAAGATCATGGTAGCAAACTTGAGAATATCTACACTTCTCCTTACTTGTTGGATGTATCACACCAGTCACTCGTATAATGCTTGGGATAGGAAGATCTTCAAATGTTTTGCAAACCGGAACTTTTGGTGAGTTAATCACTTTAGAACCTTTAGACTTTTCTATGAATCAATATATGATTATATACATTTATTGTATAATAAGTAGGGAAAATCTCTCCATATAATATAGTAAGTGTCAGTAAATAGTAAGTAATACAAAACAGTACAACTTGTAATGTCAATCAATACACAGGCTTTTTTTATACATTCATTATCCGCTTGAGACTACCTGTTGTTAGCATTTGATATTGAGTTTACATACCATCAACACCAAGCTGTTCATCAAAATCTTGTAATTCGTTTTCTAGGAATTCCTTAAGAACTTCATCCTCATTATTCGTTTTTGTTAGCTCCTCATTGGAATTTGTTTGTGTGCAATATTGTTCCGAATCACTAGCGTTGGTTGAAGAAATGAAGACAACATTGTGGTATGGAATAGGATTTCCATTCTTACTCTGTTTTTTTTCCTTTGTAAATCATCACACCAGGTGCACATCTTTTAGCTTCCTCGTTGTATCTGATTGGTAGTAAAAGTGTTCTCGTCTCTCTTTTTCCATCTTTTTCAGTAACATAGCGAATGCAATTTACAATGGATTCTTCTCCATTGAATCGGAAAGGAATGAATCTTTCTACAACTTCGATGTAAGCAAAAATGGAACAATTTTTGAAATTGCTGAGATACTCGATGTCGTAAGCGAGTTTGAGTTCTTCTTCACTCATTTTTCTCAGTTTTTCAGCTTCAGCAGTAGCTTCCATTGTGGTTAAGCGTTTTGTGCTGATACGTTTGACATTGTAGTAAGTAGTCTCTGGTTTTTTGAGTTTTCCATCTCACCCAAGTACAAAATGTTGATAGGTAATGGGTAGTTATCAACATTGAAGCTTTCAACTACTCTACTTGGGCAAACGACTTTCTGAAAATTCGCTCCAGTTGAATTATCAAAATAGGTGAGAATGTAGTAATTTCCGTATGCACCAGTATTCTGTTCAATAGAAACGATTTGCAAAACTGATGGAACAGGAAGTGATGCTAGTGTAAGAAACCCTCCAATCTTTTTCAAATCACATGCCTTCCATTTTTTGAGAGATTTGGCCATCTTGAGAGCTCTTTCAGCATCAGTGAGCAATTCTTTTTGTTCCATAGTGTTTGATGTTGTGGGTAAAACCAGTTTTGGAAGAGCTCGTCTCTTTATTGTTGCTTCTTTTGTGACAGAGTTAGAGTTTTTTCTTTTGGTGGGTGTTTGAGTGTTTTTTGTTTGTTTTCGATTGGTTTTAAATCCATGTAAGAAGCAGAAAAGTCCTCCATAGTATTCTAAAAAGGAAAGAAATAATATATAATTCAGCTTTTCATGTGGAACTAAAAGATTATTTATTTCATACTTTACATTATAGCTAAACTAATTTTGATCTTTGGTAGGTAGGAAATAATAAATTTTTTAAATTTTACCTTTTATAAAGAGAAAGCTCCTAGTAGTTGCAATGGAAGGTGTAGTAGATGTTGCTTCTCCGCTCACTGTTGTAGAACTGGATGCTTTCTGTGTGAAAACAGTGGCTCTTAAATAGCTAAAGTTGTACTGGTTGAACTCTATGAATACCAACCTTCTTTATAATATAACTATGAATCAGCATTTTGTCCACGCGAAAACCAATGCTTTCGCGGAAATAAACAATTTATTTTCACGCGAATGGAAACCGTTGCTTTCGCGGGAATGAAAATTTAATTTTCACGCGAATAAAAACCAATGCTTTCGCGGGAATAAATAATTTATTTTCACGCGAATGGAAACCGTTGCTTCCGCGGGAATAAAAAATTTAATTTCACACGAAAACAAACCAATGCTTTCGCGGGAATACAAACTTTATTTTCACGCGAAAGCAACGGTTTCCATTCGCGTGAAAATAAAATATTTATTCCCGCGAAAGCAACGGTTTCCATTCGCGTGAAAATAAATTATTTATTCCCGCGAAAACAACGGTTTCCATTCGCGTGAAAACAAATTATTTATTCCCGCGAAAAAAACGGTTTCCATTCGCGTGAAAATAAAATTTGTATTCCCGCGAAAGCAACGGTTTCTATTCGCGTGAAAATAAATCATTTATTCCCGCGAAAACAACGGCTTCCATTCGCGTGAAAATAAATTATTTATTCTCGCGAAAACAACGGTTTCCATTCGCGTGAAAATAAATTATTTATTCCCGCGAAAGCAACGGTTTCTATTCTCGTGAAAATAAATCATTTATTCCCGCGAAAACAACGGCTTCCATTCGCGTGAAAATAAATTATTTATTCTCGCGAAAACAACGGTTTCCATTCGCGTGAAAATAAATTATTTATTCCCGCGAAAGCAACGGTTTCCATTCCCGTGAAAATAAAATACTTATTCCCGCGAAAGCAACGGTTTCCATTCGCGTGAAAATAAAACATTTATTCCCGCGAAAGCAACGGTTTCCATTCGCGTGAAAATAAATTATTTATTCCCGCGAAAGCATTGGGTTGTATTCGCGTGACAAAAATGCTGATTCATAGGATTTAATCAGTGCAACTTTACCTATTTCAGAGCCACTGTTTTTACACAGAAAGCATCCAGTTCTACAACAGCGATCGGAGGAGCAACATCTACTACTACATCCACTGACGATTAAAAGTTTTTTTGTGTGAATTTGAAAGTTTTCATTGAACTTAAGACTCAATTATCTGACTTAATTATCTCACTTAATTATTTGTCTACTTAAAAAGTAATGCTTTCACACAATAAATCACTCGTTCTAACAACAGTAACTGAAGACTCAACAACTACTATATAATATACCAACTGACTACTAGGAGTTTTATTCACAAGGTAAAATTTATTAGCTGAGACATTTAACTTACCTTTTTATGCGCTATTGTGACTTCTATTAAGAAAGTAATGATTTTATTGTTATTATAGTGCTATGGAAACAGAAGAGGAGGATACTGATGTAGACATACATAAGGAATGGGAATGGCTCATGAAAAATCAAAATGATATCAGTTTTTCAAACGCTGATAATGAATACATGAATGATGAATGCAATGCTGAATATGAAAATGAAATGGAGATGGAACTTTAAAATGCTTTTCAAGACAAACCTTCGACTTTTCAAGTTTCAGCAACTACTGAAAATACGATAGCCTTTGATATGCAGTAAGTTTTTAAAATCATAAATTAATAATGTTAGTAGAGTAATTTTTTTTGCTGTTTTTTTTATAGTCATCTCATGAATCAGCAAAACTAATGCGTCATCTCTTTATTGTAGACATGACTCAGAATATCAGAGAATTAATGTAAAAGAGGGAGTTGAGAATTCATCTCATAGTACACAGTAAGTTTTTAAAAACCTAACTAATAATAATGTTTGAGTCTTTTTTCCTAATTCCATTTTAAAAATTAATTGATAATGGTGTTTAAGTCATTTTTTCTTCTGTTACATTTCATACAAAATGTATGTGAATGTTTTATAGAACAACTATTATGTGTTAACATTTCTATTGTAGACAAAGTTTAAATTATCAGGAGAATGTAGAAGAAAAAAACCCTGAAATTTCCCCTAATTGGAAATGGTTAGAAGAAAATCTCATTTGTTTTCGTTTACCTGATGAAACAATCAATCAAATAGGATTTGGTGCTGAACCTTCACCACCAAAGACTAGCATAATAGCTCAAGATATAGAGCCAGTTGTGGAGGAGATAGTTGAAGAAAATGAGAATGATCCAATGATAGAAAATGAAGAAGAAGAAGAGGAAGAAGCACAAGAGGAAGAACAAGAAGAACAAGAAATGGAAGATTTAAATTTTGAAGGATCTACCCGAGTATCAACCCTAGGTATTGTTGATGATAGCATAGCTGCAACTTTTCAAGATGAAGAATGGGATGATTTGATAGCTAGATATTGGGGAGCTATGAAAACGAAACATAAAGCTGGAAAAGTCATAGAACTTTTAAATGTAAGACTTTGGGATGGGATTCCAAGAGACCAAGCTGATACCTACCAAAATGACTATCATGATTCAAGAGTGTTAGAATTGCTAAAAAAAGTTTGGAGACAATTGAGCTCGAGAGCAAAAGTCAACTGTAGCGTAGGTTGTACACTAGAAAATAAAAATGATGGTGAACTCAGATACTTTCACTCATCCTCAAACAATGCTACCGTATATCCAAAAGCTAAACTGATTGAAACTGAAGGAAATCTTGATGACTTTTTTGTTGATGTTATGGAGACTGATCATCGTACAAATAGCTTGAGACGGAGACCAAATACGACTTGGAGATTGATGTTAATCACAAACATTTCGTTTTATTTCTACAAACTACTCGGAATGGGAAAAGTTGGATCACCACCAGAGCATTTACCCTCTCACCTCATTAACAACAGACACATACGAACCATGTTAAAAAACACAAAAGGAATACGAATTACCGACAATCTTTGTTTTTTTAGATGTCTAGCATTACACAAAGAACTACAAAAAAAACGGCGGACTTGCAAAAGATCCGATAATTAAGGAGGTGAAGGAGTACCAACAACAATATCATAGTTTCATCTATGGTGATAGTGCTAAAAGGTGTGATGGGAAAGGAGTAACAGAAGCTGATTTATTGCTTTTGGAGCAAGCATTTCAACTGAAGATAACAGTGTTTTCTTTAAATGATGATATGACTTCAACAGTTATTTGGAATTCAAACTCCAGTTATAAGGAGAATCTATATTTGGATCTTTATATCAATCACTTCAGTCTTATTACAAACTTGGAAGGATATGTCAGAGCATACAGATGTCCAACCTGTTCTACTTGTTATGACAGATTGGGGAATCTGAAAAGACACAGATGTTCAATCTCAGAGGCAACAACTATGCAGTTTTCTGGAGGACAATACAGTCCTACTGCTACAATATTCGACAAACTGAAGGTTCAATTCGGGATAGATATCGGGTCAGATGATTCCTTGAGATAATATCCATTTTTTGCAACATTCGACATAGAGTGTTTGTTACCTAATTGCGAAAAAGATCGAGATACAGACACGACCATTTACACGAATGAGCATAGACTTTTAAGTATTTCAATTTGTTCAAACGTACCAGGCTTCAACAACCCGTGTTGTATTGTCAATAAAGGGAATGATGATGAATGCGTGGGAAAGTTCATTGAATACTTGGAAGATATTAGTGAAGAATCATATAGCCGATTGGAAAAACAATTTTCGCAAATCATAAAACAGATAGGTGAATTACAACGACTGGAAGAAGCTGAAGAAAAGTTTCGTAGTGATTTTGAAAAAAATCGTTTCAGACGGAGAACAGGAGCTGAAAAAGTTCTGGATGATTTGTACAGCTATATGAAAAAACTCCCTATTCTAGGTTTCAATTCACAGACTTATGATGTCAATGTGATGAAAGGAAAACTGCTTCAAAAATTGAAAGATGTCTCCGACACAGATTTTGATTTTATTATAAAAAAAGGAACCAAGATACCTGTTATCGGAATAGGATCTTTTTTGTTTTTAGATTGTACAAACTTCATCGCTCCTGGATATAGCTATGAAATGTATCTCAAAGCATACAAATGTGAAGCCGGAAAAGGATTTTTTCCTTATGAATGGATGAAAGACTTGGAACAAGTTAATCAAGAACATCTACCTCCAAGAGAAGCTTTTTACAGTTCTTTAAAACAAAAGAATATCAGTGAAGAAGAGTCCATAATTTGTCAAGAAGCATGGAAAGATAACGACATGAAGACAATGAGGGATTTTTTAAAATGGTACAACAACTTGGATGTAAAACCATTTGTTCAAGCGTTGGAAAGACAAAGATCGATCTACAGAGAGCATGGGATTGATATGTTAAAAGATGGTATATCTTTACCAGGATTAGCGATTCGATGGATGTTTAACAAAGCTCCTCAACCACCCCCTCCATACCTCTCTACATACTTGGATTTTGATGAACTTGGTAACTCGTTTCGTCAGACTCTCCCAATTTGTCTGATTGACAACTGCAATGCAGAACTTTATCCTCTAACAAAGAAAAACATAGTTGGTGGGCCAAGTCTAGTGATGCATAGATATCACGAAAAAGGTATAACTAAAATTAGAGAACATTGGTTGGGAAAAGAAGCAAAGGTTTGTGATAGAATCTATGGAGTTGATGCAAATGCACTCTATTTACGGTGTATGATGCAATCAATGCCTACTGGCTATCCTCGAAGAAGAAAAATCGAAAACTCCTTTGTCGCTGAACCAGTAAAATTTAGCAAGGTAGCTCATAGCTGGTTACAGTTCCAAATGTTCTCAAAAAAAATCAATATCAGACATCAGCTCAATGGAGGAGAAATTGTTCTCGGACAGCGAGGATTACCAGTTGATGGATTCTGTGTTGAAAATCGTCATGTCTTTCAATTCCACGGATGTTTTTGGCATGGACACGACTGCTCTTATAACAACGCTAAAGAGCAAGAGCTTCAAGCTAGTGGAAGAAAATCAAAAGCAAATCCGTTTAAAACTACGATGGAAAATGAAGAATATCTTCGAGCATTAGGTTACACTGTAATCTCGATTTGGGAGTGCGACTGGATGAAACGTGTAAAAACTCATAGAAAATACGATGTTAACCATAGAACACTTGAGCGATGAAATGAAAGTCTTTGCTGAAGCCGAAGGTTTTTTAAAGACTCCTCAACGCTCATTAGTTGGAAGTATGTACGGAGATAAGATATTGCTAATGAGTCCTTTGTTGAAATGGTACTTGAAATAAGGATTGAAAGTCACCAAAGTTTATCAGCTAATAGAATATATTCCTAGAAAAGCTTTTGAAGCTTTTGGAACATCGGTTTCAGACGCTAGGAGAATGGGAGATGCAGACCCTAGTCAAGAATTACTCGCTACTACTAGCAAGTTGGTAGGAAATGCTGCTTATGGAAAAACAATCACTGATAAAGAAAAACATACCACCATCAAGTTCATCGAAGGCGCCAGAAAAGCTTCATTTCGTATCAGAGGAAACAAATTTATCTCCATGGAAGAGATAGCAGATGATTTTTATGAAATCGTAACCTGTAAACAACTAGTAAGTTTTAAAACAATTATTTTGCAATTTAAAATTTATATTCCACAAGTTTACTTTGCTAATCAGTATCACCATCATTTCAGCTAACTATGAATGTTCCAGTACACTTGGGTTTCTCCGTGCTACAGTATGCTAAACTGAGAATGCTACAGTTTTACTACGACTTTATGGATAAGTAAGTAAAACCTAATTCCCTAATATTATCATGTATAAGTAAGCAAAACTTACAAATAATCGAAACAATCTTTTTATTTATAGATATATTGACAGAAGTGATTTCCAATATGTTGAAATGGGTACAGATAGCGCATACATGGCGTTGAGCGGAACATTAGAAACACTGGTAAAACCAAGTATGAAAAAAGAGTTTTACAATGAATATGGTGATTGGTTTCCACGACCATACTGTGACAAACATAGGGATGAATTTTTAAGAATCAAAACAATGGGTTTAGAATGGAGCATGGAAGAATGTTGTGAAAAAGTACTAAAACATGGAAAAAGAACACCTGGATTGTTTAAAGAGGAATTTACCGGAGATGGAATTGTTGCGCTTAACTCTAAATCCTATTATTGCTGGGGAGAAAAAGGAAACAAGTTTAGCTCAAAAGGTTTGAACAAACGAATTAATCAATTGAACAAAGACAGTTATCTAAATGTATTGAACACAAAAAAGTCGTTTATGGGTAAAAATTGAGGATTTGTAGCAAAGGATAAAAAAATGTTGACATACAAGCAAATAAAGCGAGGACTCACATATTTTTTATGCTAAAAGACGAGTGTGTTCTGATGGAGTATCTACCGAACCTACTTTGGCTTAAATAAAAACCTTCATAATAGTCTTCTTTTTAGAATAGTTACTATAACTATATATATATATATAATACAAGAAATCATTCATCGTATATATATATATATATATATATATATATATATATATATATATATATATATATATATATATATATATATATATATATATATATAGACTTGATCTCAAATGCTGATGATATGTAGTCTCAAGTGAATAAATGAAGGTTATAGTACTTTGTACTACATAAAATTTACAGTAAATTTTAATAGATATAATGTTTTCTATTACAATTATTTCCCAAATACTGTAAATTTTAACCATATAGAAGGCTAATTTGAGGATTTTTTAAGATGCGATGTAAAGGAAAAGACTTTGCATTGATTATCATTACAAAACCTAGTGCTTTGTATTACTTAGTCTTTACTGACACTAGCTATATTATATGGGAAGGTTTACCCCTGCTTATTATGTAATAAATGTATATAATTATATATTGATTCATTTTTAATTAATGTATTTATTCAAGCTAGATATAACTCCTCTCTCCTCTCTCTCAAAATGCTATATGAGTTCGAGTTAAGTAAAAAATTATCAAAAACTTAAATGCCATACATTCAAAATCTATACGCCATATAAGTTCAAATTAAGTAAAAAAAATAATCAAAACTCAAATGCCACTTAAATGCCACTCAAATGCCACTCAAATGCCCTTCAAATAAAATACAATATAAACTCGGCGAATCCATCCAACGCCGTAACCCATTGCATAACCCCAGATTTTAACCCCACAAAAAAACACTTGGTAGGGAGATCTGCTCATATATTAATACTAATGAGCACTAATTAAAAATAGTAAATATTTCTTTTCCTACAAGTGTGTAATTAAAGAAATTTCATATGATGTAAAAAAATTCATTTAAAACATAATATGATGTACTAGAAAGACATGATTAGTGATTCTACAATGCTAAATAATGCATTTTGTCCAAGGATTAATCTAATATCCACTATGTAAATAGAAAAGTAATAGACGCTGCCGCCGCCTCAGAGTTGCATGACATCTACACATTTTGTACAAGAGCCTTCATGGCCATGGTACGACTACCTCGTGAAATGGCAGAGCTCTTCATTTGTGCAGTTAGCTCCTTGCACATGATGTGCAGGTGTACAGTGATAAATTTCGTGATTAATCATTGCACAACAAGGTGACAAGTTGGAAGATCAAATGTTTCTTTTTCTGCTATATCAGCACATCGATCATACATCAGCTGCTTGATGTTAGCATTCTTGATGGAAATCTTATATGATCGCACTGCCAGCTGCCAGTTTTCAAAGAGAGAGTAAAACTGGCTGCTTACTTCAAACAAAGCCCCATCTTTAAAGTTCTTCATCCTAAGAACATTTGCACTTGAATGAGGAATAGTGTTCTTGTGTTTGATTTTGTCAGAGCAAGCACTGCAAAGCTGCTTCTGCTTGAGTAGACTGCGTACACAATAGCCAGCTAATTAGTACAATGAATTTTTTTCTGCGGCATCCAGTGCTGAAACATTTGTGAACTTTACTTTATCCAAGTGCATAGGTGGCTGTGGAGGCTCTATTGTGCTCGGCAACAAGTCACTCAAGTAGGTTCGGTCATCCATCTGGTAATTGCTACTTTTGATAGGCTTTAAATACTGCGCCGTGCATATCAGCTTTAGAGCACACCTGAATTCTTGTGCAGTTGGAGTGGGATGACGCGATCGTACAATGCTGAACAAATTCTCAACACAATCTTGTGTCAGTCTAGAAGTTAAAAGAAAATCTAGTTTATCGTCCAGTAAATCATCACAAAGATGCAGTATCGTTGTTGTTGAAACCACATACCAGTTTGCACTGGTTTCCATATAGTTTTTTTCCCATTCGCAAACTGGTGATTAGCTAGATCACAGTATTCAGATGCTGTCGGGCTGAGCCATAGAGTTGTTCGTTCTTCGTTGACAATCCCATTACTGGGTGCCTTGAAGACATCAGCTCGAACCATTTGTCTATTGCACTGATAAACCAAGAAGTAGTTTGGTATGATGGACATCGACCTTCTTGCTGCACAAGGTATTGCAGACCAGCACTCACTGATTTGCTAAACAAATTCATTGCAAAACCGACATTCATTTTTTTGAAGTGGCTAGATGTTGTTAGCAGCTCTGTTGTCAACTTAGGAGCCAGTTTCAAGGGCTTGTTAGCTTGAAAGTGCGCCAGATCGAGGACATGATTTAAACAAACTGTGTTAGATGGTAGACTGTGTGCTGCCACTATTTCAGGGCTAAGAAAGAATTCTTTATGCGTCAAAAACGATGCACATAGATTTTTTACTAAATGCGGAACATCTGCCATGAAATGTAGCGTTGAGTGAGGAGACGATGGGTGAGACACAAATGATGTTATGTTAGTTCTATTGCATTGTATTTTGTAGCATTTCCACATTGCTTGGTTACATGGGCCCATGTCAGATGTTACCGTTATAACATTGAGTCCAATTGAATGCGCTCGCAAAACAACGTCATTCACAAGCTGTTTTTTTCCTGATGTGGATCTTCCAGTGTAATGGTAGGCTACCACTTGCTTCGACCTCTCAGCGATACCTGTAACATAACACCACAAACCTTAACCAACAAATAACAACTGAATAATTGCTACAATATTATAGATGAAACTAAACTTTAAAAGCCCTTTCGCAAGCTACAGGAAGTTATAATTTTAGAAAATTCGATGAATGTTTATCACTAGTATGCTTTTTAATGTAAATGGTTCACCACCTCACACTTTCTAAAAGCATTAAACTTGCAACAACCTGCAATAAACTTAAACTCTGCTTGTCCTTTGTTGACGCATCACAAGAGATATCTTTGCTAACATACCTCCTAACATCAGTACTAGAGCATGCAACGCTTGTCCAGTATGACCAGGTAATGTCACATCGCCCAGCACTCGTTTGCTGCTGCAATCATACTCGTATGCCATTGTAATTTCCATCTCATCAAGAGACAAGCAGCATACCCTATCTCGCTCTTCCATGGCAGACACCTTATAAAACATAAATCTCAAACTATGTATTGTCAATCTCAAAAACTAGTAACAATTAAATTCTGTGGTATACAATGCAAACCTTTTCTTTCAAGTAAATGAATACTGATTCTAGCAGACCGATGGAGAAATCAATCTTTTGCAACCGCTGTTGAAGTGTCCTCACTGCTGGCAGTGGGATTCCTGAGTTAATCATATTTTCATAACCAGATGTGCCACAACTGAATCTCAACCCCAAAGCTTTTCTTACTGTCGTCACACTCCATTTCATACCCCTGGTAGATCTGCGAGTGAGGGCTACAAGCTGATCTGAGTTAAATATCTTGTTCAATGATGACTCCTGCTTTGCCAATTTTCTTTGGGCAATGTGTTTTTTTTCCACAGCCTGTATATAATACAAACACCTGAGGAGTTTCAATTAATTATGATTAATCTTCGATTAATCTAAAAGTTTTCACAAGAGGAGAGACAAAGGTAATTGGGTGTTTATGGGTAATAAAAAAATTAACAAAACCTTTGGTTTTATGCATACAATAGATGGAAAAATATAAAAAGTTCTGCTTAATTTCTAATTTTACCCTCATCTATTTGGGATTAACCGGTTATATTAATTTCTTGTAACCCATTGCTATTATTAAATATTAATGTGATTACCAGTTTTAGTTTTTTTCTAAGTTGATGAATCTCTCCTTCCACCTGCTTGTCAGAGGAAACCTCCCCATTTGCTGCAATAAACTTACAATCTTGAATCTTCGACATGTTTACGCTTATGACATTTGAATTTAAATTGATTATACAGTAGCACAACCACATAAACTTCTTATATTCCAGATCAAGGTGGTTACATTACACTGTTAGTTGAAGATGTTAGATGTTAGTGCATAGCAAAATTATTAGTAATTGCAAGACTTCGTCTCTGTTCAGTCAACGAAGTGATGCAGTCGAAGACCTTGGGTACAGTAATCTAATCTACAAGCGACATACCACAGTTCCAGTCACAAGGAAGTATCTTTAATAAAAAATTCATAGTCAATGTAAAGTACAATGATGACAGAAAATATCTGTTGGACTAAACAGTTTTAGATAATAGTGATTATGTGGGATAAGTAAAGATTATAATGACATAGTTGGATGACCCACCATCAGCTGCTAATGAATCGACCAGTTCTGTTTTGGGTATTTCTGCAACTTTTCGCTTTCGACGCTTGTTCGAGGACGATTCACTGGATATAGACTGGTATCGGTAGTTGAAATTTGTTGGTACTGCCTCTTTAATAAGCACCGGTCTGCCAGTTTTCACATCAATTGCGAAACATGATGCATCAAAATGTGCCTAGGCAACAAAGTAGTTTATATATTAATATCACAGTCGTCATTGATCCAACCGTAATACCATATACTAATGGTAGTTGAAAATCACCAAAAAAATGGCAGCAACAAGCAACAGCTATCAAAAACAAAAACTGAACCAAGTTAAAGTGAGCTTTTAATGGCTATTAGGTAAGAACTCAATTACTAGACTTGATCATCATAATAATAATAAATAACTTGACAAGAAACTAAAGTTTGACATTTGGCAATTAATGAATCATTTTAACAGCTTATGTTGTTGAGGTATAATAAAAACATATATTTTTATATGGGGAGGCCTCAAGAATGACTCTAGCGGGCTACCGGACACGTGGTAAATCACCAGATGATCACAAACGTGGTCTCTCACTTTTAGAGAAGACACTGGCCTCAAGTCTGCAGCGAGTAGAAATTATTGGTAAGCGAGGAAGGCTCGTTCATATGATGTTGACTCCATGGATTCAATATTCTCTGAACCTTTTAATGAGCTGCAGAGAATCAATCGGCATCTCTCAGGAAAAATCAACACATGTTTCCAAATACAATTGGGCTCAGTCACGTCCGGGGGAAAACTCTGTAGAATGTGGAGCGGAGAGACCTGAAGCTTTGCGATCAACTAACTTACATAAACATATTGCTGCGATGATGCAGTTCTTAAATTTGAAAGATCATTAACAAGACATACTTGCAACTTTTATGGGCTATGAAATCATAGTGCACATGGAGTTTTATCGCCTACTAGAACATACAAATCAGTTAGCGAAGGTTTCTAAACTTCTTCTAACAACAAAAGATGGTAAAGTTGGTTCCTTTCAAGGGAATCCGTTGGATGAAATAGATCCTAGATGAAATATTGGCAGGTGGGCAGAAAAATTAAACTGTTCGTTCAATATCAGTTTCTTT
>CALYOO010000064.1:0-30509 GCA_945261195.1 Cryptosula pallasiana
CTCCTAACAGAACCCTCATATTGCTTTTTAACTTCTGAACCATTTGTTGCAAGTCACTAAAACTTTTTTTAATCAAAGCCATGTGTGCATGTTTTACAGCCAATAATGCCATATACAATGGTTTCACACCACAACACGCTTTTCCATTAAAACTCAAAGCAATAACAGTTTTTATTGGTTCTTACTTACGTTGATCATAACCGATTTTGGAAGACACATTGATTCAGTCACATTGACTAACATTCCGAAGAAAAAATGAACAGTAGTAATATATGAGCAGAACTGTGTTGTTTGTGTGTATTGATGTTAAACATTCTACAGAGAGGACAACTCCTAAGTTATATGTACGTATATCATCAAATTGCGCAGCTGGTCTCGTCTAATTGTTATGTTCTGTCACTATAGTAACTGCCTAAAAACTTTGAAAGTTTGGTGGAGAGGGTAACTCCTAAAATGAACCAGTTTCCGTCTTGACAAGGGAAGTTAGTCGTATAAAAACAACTTGATGCGTTCATAAGTACTAAAGCCATGAGCTGCTTACTTGGAAAGCTGCCAAATTACTTTGCATCATGTAATTTCATTAAAAGCTGCGTTTTCAATCAGATACCGAGAGGATAACTCCTCAAAAACTGCATTTTGCTTCATAACTTTTGAACCGTAAGTCAAACTTGAACAATTTTTTTTTCGTTGAATCGTACATCTGTATGGCTTTTATTTTCTCTACAGAGAAAACATTTCAGTCTAGTTATTATTATTATTATTATTTTTCTTTCGCGAACTTTCTTCTTCTATAACTACAGATTCGCTGATCGGAACTCTCTAAAAAAATAGTTGGTTACGTAGGGACACATCTGAAATTTTATGAAAGTATTTTTCTCGAGTTAAGAAAGTCACGGTGTCACAGCTATTCCACTTTCCGCAAGCCTCTTCAACAGCTATTTTTGTTCAATAAATGCTAAATAGCTCTGTCACTTTTCATCAAAACTACATGATTTTTATATGGGGGTGTGCAGCTATGGTATATGTACACAGGCATCAACAGTTTTCAATAGTAAGTTTACAAGTTTTTCAAGGAGAAGCAATTTTTAATGATTTTGAGAAATTTTGAACTTTTTTGCTGGAAGAAATTCCAATTTAAACTGTTGAAATTACAAGTAGATATGGCGTGTTTTCTCACAGGAGGGGCCTATTAGGACGTTAGGTCATGACACAACGTTGTTGAGTGAACTGCAGTTTGATCAAGGACCTTATGAAGTGAGCTGCGTCATGACACAACGTCATAGTCTGCTCAAACGAATAGAGGCATTAGCGTTGAGTAACTTGCTTGGAATGTTGCCAATTGCAGTTGGATCAACAACGTTATGCACTGAGCTGCGTAATGACGCAACGTCATAGTTCATTCAAGTGAATAGAGGCATTAGCATTAACTAGCTTGCTTGGAATGTTGCCAAATGCATGTGTACTTTGACAGGCAATTCAGAGAGTTGCCTGCCATCTCGGAGAAGAAAACTCCTAACAGAACCCTCATATTGCTTTTTAACTTCTGAACCATTTGTTGCAAATCACTAAAACTTTTTTTAATCAAAGCCATGTGTGCATGTTTTACAGCCAATAATGCCATATACAATGGTTTCACACCACAACACGCTTTTCCATTAAAACTCAAAGCAATAACAGTTTTTATTGGTTCTTACTTACGTTGATCATAACCGATTTTGGAAGACACATTGATTCAGTCACATTGACTAACATTCCGAAGAAAAAATGAACAGCAGTAATATATGAGCAGAACTGTGTTGTTTGTGTGTATTGATGTTAAACATTAAACAGAGAGGACAACTCCTAAGTTATAATAACATATATCATCAAATTGCGCAGCTGGTCTCGTCTAATTGTTATGTTCTGTCACTATAGTAACTGCCTAAAAACTTTGAAAGTTTTGTTGAGAGGGTAACTCCTGAAATAATTCAATTTCCGCCTTGGTCAGGCAATTTTGGCGTATAAAAACAGCTTGATGCGTTCATAATCAATCAAGCCATGAGCTGCTTACTTGGAAAGCTGCCAACTTTCTTTGTACCATGTAAAGTTACTAATAGTTGCCTTTTCAGATGGATTCCGAGAGGAAAACTCCTGAAAAAAATGCATTTTGCTCCATAACTTTTGAACCGTAAGTCGAATTTGAACAATTTTCTTTTCATCGAACCGTGCATCTGTTGGCTTTTATTTTCCCTACAGAGAAAAAATTTTAGTCTAGTTATTATTACCATTATTTTTCTTTCGCGAACTTTCTTCTTCTATAACTACAGATTCGCTGATCGGAACTCTCTAAAAAATAATTGGTTACGTAGGGACACATCTGAAATTTTATGAAAGTATTTTTCTCGAGTTAACAAAGTCACGGTGTCACAGCTATTCCACTTTCCGCAAGCCTCTTCAACAGCCATTTTTGTTCAATAAATGCTAAATAGCTCTGTCACTTTTCATCAAAACTGCATGATTTTTATGTGAGGGTGTGCAGCTACGGTAGATGTACACAGGCATCAAAAGTTTTCAATAGTAAGTTTACAAGTTTTTCAAGGAGAGGGAATTTTTAATGATCTTGAGAAAATTTGATCTTTTTTGCTGGAAGAAATTCCAATCTAAACTGTGGAAATACAAGCAGATATGGTGTGTTTTCTCACAGGAGGGGCCTATTAGGACGTTATGTCATGACACGACGTTGTTGAGTGAACTGCAGTTTGATCAACAACGTCGCGTCATGACACAACGTCAAAGTCTGCTGGAAGAAAAGACAATATAAACTGTTGGAATACAAGTAGATATGGCAGGTTTTCTCACAGGAAAGGCCTATTAGGACTTTAAGTGATGACACGATGTCTTTAAGCAAGCAGCAGTTTGATCAACAACGTTGTGAACTGAGCTGCGTAATGACACAACGTCATAGTCTGCTCAATCGAATAGAGACATTTGCATTGAGTAACTTACTTGGAATGTTGCCAAGTGCATGTGTACTTTGACAGACCATTAGAGAGTTGCCTGCCACCTCGGAGAAGACAACTCCGAACGAAACACTTATATTGCTCTTTAACTTTTGAATCGTTTGTTGCCAGTCACAAAAACTTTTTTTAATCAAAACCATGTGTGCATGTTTTACAGCCAATAATGCCGCATACAATGGTTTCACACCACTACACGCTCTTCCATGAAAACTCAAAGCAATACCATTTTTTATTGGTTCTTACGTTGTTCATAACCGATCTTGGAAGACGCATTGATTCAGTCACATTGATTAACATACCGAAAAAAAATGAACAGTAGTAGTATATGCGCAGAACTGGGTTGCTTCTGTTTTTGGATGTTAAACATTATACAGAGAGGACAACTTTTAAGTTATATGTGCATTTATCGTCAATATGCACAGCTTGTCTGATCTAAATGTTTTATTCTGTCACTACAGTAATTGCCTAAAAACTTTGAAAGATTTGTTGAGAGGGTAACTCCTAAAATAAACCAGTTTCCGTCTTGACAAGGGAAGTTAGTCGTATAAAGACAACTTGATGCAATCATAAGTACTCAAGCCATGAGCTGCTTGTTTGGAAAGCTGCCAAGTTTCATTGTATCATTAAATTTCATTTAAAGCTGCGTTTTCAATAAGATACCGAGAGGATAACTCCTCAAAAAATGCATATTGCTCCATAACTTTTGAACCGTGAGTCGAATTTGAACAATTTTTTTTTCGTTCAACTGTGCATCTGTATGGCTTTTATTTTCTCCACAGAGAAAACATTTTAGTCTAGTTTTAGTAGGTTTTATTATTTTTCTTTCGCCGCACTCTAACCACTAGATTTCAGTTTCTGTCTGCTTTTATAACTCCAAATCCACTAGTCAGAACTCTACAATAATTAGTTGGTTACGTAGGGGCACAACTGAAGACTAAGGAAATATTTTTTTTCAAGATGAGAAAGTCATCATGTCACAGCTATTCCACTTTCCGCACGCCTCTTCAACAGATATTCGTTCAATAAACGGTGAATAACACTGTCACTTTTCATCTAAACTGCATGATATTTATATGAGGGTGTGCGGCTATGGTAGATGTATACAGGCATCAAAAGTTTTCAATAGCAAGTTTACAAGTTTTTCAAGGAGAAGCAATATTTAATGATTTTCAGAAAATTTGAAATCTTACCAGAAGAAATTCGTATCTAAACTGTTGGAATACAAGTAGATATGGCATGTTTTCTCACAGAAGGAGCCTATTACGACGTTAATTCATGACACGATGTTGTTGAGTGAACTGCAGTTTGATCAACAACGTCGCGTCATGACACAACATCATAGTCTGCTCAAACGAATAGAGGCATTAGCATTGAGTAACTTACTTGGAATGTTGCCAAGTGCATGTGTACTTTGACAGACCATTTAGAGAGTTGCCTGCCAACTCGGAGAAGAAAACTCCGAACGAAACACTTACATTGCTCTTTAACTTATGAACCGTTTGTCGCAAGTCACTAAAACTTTTTTTAATCAAAGCCATGCGTGCATGTTTTACAGCCAATAATGCCGCATACAATGGTTTCACACCACTACACGCTCTTCCATGAAAACGCAAAGCAATACCAGTTTTTATTGGTTCTTACGTTGTTCATAACCGATCTTGGAAGACACATTGATGCAGTCACATTGACTAACATTCCGAAAAAAAAATGAACAGTAGTAATATATGAGCAGAACTGGGTTTCCTTATGTTTTTGGATGTTAAACATTATACAGAGAGGACGACTTTTAAGTTATATGTGCATTTATCGTCAATATGCACAGCTTGTCTGAGCTAAATGTTATATTCTGTCACTACAGTTATTGCCTAAAAACTTTGAAAGATTTGTTGAGAGGGTAACTCCTAAAATAAATCAATTTAGTCTTGGTCAGGCAATTTGGGCATAAAAAAACAGCTTGATGCGTTCATAATCATTCAAGCCATGAGCTGCTTACTTGGAAAGCTGCCAACTTTCTTTGTACCATGTACAGTTACTAATAGTTGCCTTTTCAGATGGATTCCGAGAGGATAACTCCTCAAAAAATGCATTTTGCTCCATTACTTTTGAACCGTAAGTCGAATTTGAAAGATTTTTTTTTCAACGAATCGTGCAACTGTATGGCTTTTATTTTCTCTACAGAGAAAACATTTTAGTCTAGTTTTAATCGGAATGGTAATCAATGTGACTGAATCAATGTGTCTTCCAAAATCGGTTATGAACAACGTAAGAACCAATAAAAACTGGTATTGCTTTGAGTTTTCTTGGAAGAGCGTGTAGTGGTGTGAAACCATTGTATGCGGCATTATTGGCTGTAAAACATGCACACATGGCTTTGATTATAAAAAGTTTTAGTGACATGCGACAAACGGTTCAATAGTTAAAGAGCAGTATAAGTGTTTTGTTTGGAGTTGTCTCCTCCGAGGTGGCAGGCAACTCTCTAAATGGTCTGTCAAAGTACACATGCACTTGGCAACATTCCAAGTAAGTTACTCAATGCAAATGTCTCTATTCGTTTGAGCAGACTATGACGTTGTGTCATTACGCAGCTCAGTTCACAACGTTGTTGATCAAACTGCTGCTTGCTTAAAGACGTCGTGTCATGATTTAAAGTCCTAATAGGCCTCTCCTGTGAGAAAACCTGCCATATCTACTTGTACTTCAACAGTTTATATTGGAATTTCTTACAGCAGACTATGACGTTAGTAGTAATATATGAGCAGATCTCCCTACCAAGTGTTTTTTTGTGGATTAGATCTTGGAGTTGAGGCAATGGGTTACGACGTTGGATGAATTCGCCGAGTTTATATTGTATTTTACTTGAGGGGCATTTGAGTGGCATTTGAGTGGCATTTAAGTGGCATTTGAGTTTTGATTATTTTTTTACCTAATTTGAACTCATATGGCAGCTAGATTTTGCATGTATGGCATTTGATTTTTTTGATAGTATTAACATTGTATATAAATGAAAACGTGATAAGATTGTATGGTTATTGGAAGTTAAGATGTCGACAGAGGATGATGTTGAGATGAGACCGATGAATGAAGTTGATACTATTGATGGTACTGAACGTGATATGATAGATGTTTTACCGAGTATGAAGCGTAAAGCGTTGATAATTATGATAATTTTGGTATTTGTCGTAGGGCTTTCCACTTTTGGAGGTGTTACTGAGTTTAGTATGTATGAAGAAGCTATGGAAAAAATACCAAAAGCGAGAAACTCTCCTGTTGGAATCATAAATGAAACTACTGTTGATTGATGAACATCTTTTTATGATGAATGGGAAACCTGAAGATTATGACCCGAGGATGCGATCTCCTTTTACAGCAATGATTGCAGGACCAACTGGATCGGGAAAGACGCAAGCGATTTTTCGAATGATTGAAGCTAGCCAGACTATAGCACACCCTCCACCAACAGAGATTCACTACTGTTATGGAGCCTACCAAAAAGCCTTTGATGATGTATCAGGAGTGATTTTTCATGAAGGCATGATAGATATAACAGTGAGTTTTCCCAGAGATGGTAAAAATCAATGGCTGATAATTGATGATCTCATGGATGAAGTTTCTGGTAAAGCCGATGCTAATGCTTTGTATACAAAACATAGTCATCATTTGAACATAAGTGTGTTTTTTATTGTTCAGAATCTGTTTTTAAAAGGAAATTGTACAATTTCCTTGAATAGTCATTATTTTTTTCTTTTTAAAAACCCTAGAGATGCTTCTTCTATTTCCTATTTGGCTCGACAATGTTTTCCATCAAAAATAAAATATGTACAAGAGGCTTTTGAAGATGCGACAAAGAAACCATACTCTTATTTACGAATAGATACGATTCAACAAACGAATGATCAACATAGACTATTGGGAAATTTTACATCAGTTCTCCCTATGATATTAAATGTACCCAAGTAAAAGGATATAAATACAATTACTATTCACTTCATCTCAATCATATTTTGTTATTCAACGACGCAACACGAAAGCGTTATAATGTCTAAAGCTTTGGAGAAAAAATTAACAAGAAATGCAGCTGTGTTTTTATCGCTCAACAATACAACCTTTGCTATTCAAAAGTCTGTTATAGCCAAAGCCAAAAAGGAATTTATTATGACTCTAATGGAATGCGCTAAAGCTATTATAAATGGAACGATACCATTGACATCATCTCAGTATAATGAGTTGCAGCGAAACGTGAAGGATATTAGCGCTTTAGTAAGAAAATCAACGTTAGATGATAAGAAAGCTGTATTGCAAAAAGGAGGATTTTTAGGCGCTCTACTAGGACCTATCATCAGCAACATAGTTCCTGGGTTACTTAAAAGTGTGCTAGGCGGAGGGAGAAGATAAAGATGAAACTCTCAACACGAATGATGCGAAATAGAATGGCGATTTTAGCTCTGGATGATCTGAGTAAGAAAGGAAAAATCGCTATAGTCGAAAAGGCCAACTCAGATTTGTTTCAATCATTGATAGAAAGTGTTAAAAATATTATATTAGGTAATGTTCCTCTTGATTCTGAGCAGTTTATTGAGTTGCAGCGTTACAAGAAGGAGCTACATAAACTTAGTGGTAGAGGGACAGTTGATGATAAGCGTAAAATTTTGATTCAGAGTGGTAGAGGGAATCTTTTGGATGCTATTATAACCCCTATTGTATCTGTTTTATCATCAATAAAAAGATGAATCGTCAGCCTTTAACATTCTCCAGACGTAATTTTATACTCACTGAAGATGAATACTATAGATTAACGGAAAGAAAGGATAATAAAACAGTGGTAAAGGAAGAGAAAACCAGACCTCCATTGTATTATAATCCTATGGAAGCTATAACAGTGAGAAATATGAAGCGAAGCGAAATGAGCTACTGGAAACGGCTTATGATTCTGACTTATCCTCATACGAAAAGTTAGATGAAAATGTTGAAAACCTACGTAAGTATTTGTCTGATGTCAAAAAGATTAAAAATAACCAAAACCAGACACAAAAGGATAGTTGGAATCTCATTAAGAAAAAAAAGATAGAGTCTACTTTTCCTTTGGCCAATAGCACAGTTATTGATAATAAACCTGTCTTTTCACCAAATTTTGATAAAGACAATGAGTTAGAATCAGTGAAAGTGGTTGATGATGATGATGATATTGGGATGGAATTAATAAAAGGAAGGTTGTTTGATACTGAAGACACAACCTTACTAGGAAGTACATTTCTTACTGATGGAGAAGATGAGCACGATAGTGAAAGCGAAAATTTAAAAGATTTTGAAAAAAAAGCAGCTGATTTAACAACAAAAAAGAGTGAGCAAACGATCGCTGTCAGAATGTTGAATAATCTGAGTAAAATTGGTAGATTCGACTCGGAGAAGAACAGACTGAAAATTGGAGAACATTGGTTGAATCCTAGGACTTCCAAAACATTACTACGAGACCTTCTAACCGAAGGAGGTAAAATACAATCGGGAAATACCAATTACAGTAGATTTAAAAGCCTGCTAACTGATGAAGGAATCACAACTGTCAGAAAATCCCCGCATCGAACACGTAAGACTCAGAAGAAAAAGCTGGTCGTTCCCGGTACTAATTCATGGACATCGACACGCTAAAAGAGTTCTATTACAATCCTGCATTACATACATCTCTACGAGGAGCTAGAGCTTCACTGAAAGCTCGTAGAAAACGAGAGGGAGAAAAAAGAATCCGTGAATGGTTGAGTGGTGAGGATGCCTACACGTTACATAAAAAAGTTGTAACCAAGTTTAAGCGTCGTCCTACAATTGTAGCTGGAATAGGGGAACAGCTACAGGTAGATTTGATGGATGTTCAATCTCGAAGAGATGAAAATAATAATACAGCATTTTTACTGACTGCTATTGATTCTTTATCTAGAAAAGGTTGGGCTGTGCCGCTCATCAACAAATCAGGACCGGTAGTAGCAAGAGGATTGAGAAGAATACTAGAAGGGGAAAACTATAAAGCTTTACAATTTGATAAAGGTAAAGAGTTTGACAACGTCAATGTCAAGACTCTGCTGGCGGAAAAAAAGATCAAGCGCTTTACAACCGAAAATGAAACGATAAAGGCATCAATGGTGGAGCGTTTTAACAGAACTTTAAAAGAGAAGATATATAGATATTTGACTTATAAAGATGACGATAGATACATTGATGTTTTACCAGAAATGGTTAATGCATACAACAACACAATTCATGGTGCTATAGGTATGAGACCAAATGATGTGAATTTTCAAAATCAAGAACTTGTATGGAATCGTGTGTATGAAGGAGGTGAACATAGTTTAACTCAAGAAGCAAAACTAAAGGTTGGGGATTATGTGAGAATAAGTAAGGCAAGAGGAGTGTTTGAAAGAGGATACACCCCGAATTGGACGATTGAGATTTTTATAATCACCGATGTACTTATTGATGAAAAACCTGTTGTATATAGGGTGAAAGATTTAGCTGAGGAGATGATTGATGGCACCTTTTACGAAAAAGAGTTGCAAAAAGTAAAAAAACCCACGATTTTCAGAATTGAAAAGATACTATGAAGAAGAATGAGAAGAGGTAAAAGACAGATTCTGGTTAAGTGGTTAGGTTATGGAGAAAAGTTCAATGAGTGGGTAGATGAATAGTTTATAAGGAAACAACGCTTGATATAATCATCATACATTGGGAAAATGTCGATGCTGATAACTTTACCCTCAAACTCTAGTGGTGAAGAGTTTCCTGATAATAACAATTCCGAATTTATAGTGAGACTGTATAAATATTTGGTTATCAATGGTGGTAAATGGGAGGTAGCTCTGCTAGATATGACTTATTCTAATAATTGGAAAAATGTTACCGAAGGGAAAATATATCTAGAAAAGACTAATGTCTCTGGTAAAAGCGAAAAGTCCTTAATCCTAATCGGTAATGGAAGATATGATAGTATAGAGGAGTTGGAGGAGATTATACGAAAGAGAATGAATGAAATGGATTTAGACAAGAAATTCGCCATCTCCTACAACAAGATCACCAACACCGCTTTAATAACTAACAGTGATCCTGATACTGCCATAAGCTTTTCCAAAGATATAGCATATATTTTTGGATTTGAATCAAAAACTACATACCCTCGTGGTAGATACAATAATATCACACCCCCTGATATAAATTCCGGTTTAACATCCTTGTATGTTTATTCCAACATTGTTGATAATAGAATGGTAGGAGATACGAATGTACCTTTATTGAGAGTAGTTCCAGTTCAAGGAAAGAAGAATAGCGCTGTGTATCAAGAATTTAAAAATCCTCACTATGTTGACGCTTCATCACTAAATAGTGATATGATTCAAGTACTTATAACGAGTGACGACGGTCAACGAATACCATTTGATGGTGGAAAGGTTGTGTTGACGGTTCACTATAGAGAGAAAGAATTATAATGAGTTTGGTACGATACACCCCTGAGGATTCAAAAGATTTTTTTGATGAGTACTACAAGATGCAAGCTGGAAATGGAATTGGAGTGTATAGTGGACGACGAGTGATGCCTAATATGAGAGGAAATGGACTTGGTAGTATTTTTTCAAGTTTACTTAAATCTGCAGCACCAATGCTGAAAAGAGGAGCAATTAGTTTGGGGAAAAGAGCATTGTCTGTAGGTGGAAATGTAGCGCGTGATGTCATGAATGGTCAAAGTTTTGCAGCGTCAGCAAAGAAGAGGGGATTGGCAGAGTTGAATGATCTGGGGGGAGATGTGCTCAATGCAGTCCGTCCAGATAGTATGAAAAAGAGAAAAACAAGAGGTGGAAAGAAGAGGAGAGGTGTTGGTAAACGTGGTATATTTTAATAGCAGTAGAATCCGGTATAAAGACAGCTGAGCTTGATATCTATATTCATTAAGCAGTAACGCTTCAAGCATTCATCACTCGCAAAAGATGGCTAGCCTAAATGGAACAACAGGTAATAAGTTGGAAGGTTCTTCCTACAACATAAATCCAACGTTGGATGTATTTGCTACGGAACCAACAAACATATCGGTAGAAAGATCGGAATATGTTGTCATCAGACCTGATAGGTTAGATCCTTATGGTAGTATTGAGTTAACCTTGTCAGGGAGCACTGAACATTACACAGATCTCTACAACTCGTTTCTGCAAGTTGAAGCCACAGTTGTTCAAGATGATGGAACCGATATTACAGGTAATGATGATGATGCAGTTGTGTGGATGGGGGATTCAATGCATACATTATTCAGCGAGTTGAAAATGTCGATAGAAGGAACCACCGTTGAATACGCTAACAACTACGGTTTACGCTCCTACTTTTCACAACTACTCGAAAACAGTGCAGAAAGAAAGAAATATCAAGGTAAGATGGAAGGATGGTTGTATGATGATTCAACTAGCGAAGACGCTACTGATCACAAAACCGCTGATAAGAAGAAGAGGAGAGCTCTAATCATAGGTGGAAAGACAATAGAATTAACTGGAAAACCTCATCTCGCATTATTTCAGCAGAAAAAACTAATAATACCAGGTCCTACTATGCAGCTGGAGTTTGAGCGTGCCTCTGGCAAACTAGCTTTGTTTGCTGCGAATGAGGCGCCTGCAGGAGGGGCAAAGATTAGAATTGATAAATTTGAACTTCATCTTTGTAAAGTTAAGGTGAATCCTACAATACAAAACTCCCAACTCAGTTTGGCATTGGAAGGTCACAACTACATTTATCCTGTTGATCGAAAACGGATAAAACTATATGGAATTCGCGCTGGTGTTGCGCAGATCGACATCACTTTGGAAGAAAACAAACAAAAACCTAAACAAATTTATTTAGGTTTAGTTGATCAAAATGCAATGAACGGGCGTTTCGCCTTGAATCCATATAGAATGCAGCATGCTAGTGTTGATAGTATTGTATTGAGAGTTGGTGATTGTCCAATTGGAAGGAGATTTGAACCAAATTATGCTAGAGGAATTTTTGGAAGAGAATATCATCAGTTTCTACACGCTACCGGAACTTTGCTTGAAGGCGATAGTCTTGGTATTACGAAAGAACAATACCTTGATGGTACTACACTTTATGGATTTGATTTGACTGGTGATTTTCTTAAAGAAGGTTTTCACTCTATGAAAAATGTCACAACAAATGTGGAAATTCGTTTTAGCACTAACACGACTGATGGATTATCCCTGGTAGCATACTTTGTAAAAGACGGTGTGTTGGAGATGGATAGCATTCTTCAATTAACTATCGGAGGAGACGCAGTGCTTTAAACAGAAAGTTACAGATGAATACCATACAAATTCATTCGATCTTATCTTCGGACATTTTATGTCAAAGCGTAGGGATTCATGTTGGAGCTAGAGAACAGTTTTGGAAGCAAATTTGCAATTTTCCAACAGGATGTTTCGTATTCAACACCCATTATTCTCATCAACCCGGAGAGCATTGGTTGGCTGTGTACGCTAATGATTCAGAGGTGGATTTTTTTGACTCGTTTGGACGTTTTGTTTCCTTTTATCCGGATGTAAATGAAATACTAAGTATTTATGAAGGATATGAAACAATACAAAGTAATGAAACACAACTACAAAGTTTTTTGTCAACTGTATGTGGCGATTATTGTGTATACTTTTATTTACTGAGAAGTAGAGGGTGGAGTATGGATGAAATTGTTAGAAGTTTACAAGATATAGGAGATAGTGAGATGAGAGATCACTCAATACGGAGATTCATCATACAGACATATCCTAACTTCGAGTTCATTCAAGATAATGCAGTAGAAGGGATAGATGGAGTACATATACAAGGAACTAATTTACTAAGTAAATTGTTAAAATAGATTATTATACTTGATTTTTATTTGTTATAATAAATAAAATGAATAAAATACAACTTATCTCATTATTTTGCGCTAAACACTACAGAACCTATAAAAACTATTATTTTGTAATGTTTCAAGCAAGAAATAAATAAGTTCTTCTCATTTTCTTCCTCAGGAGCGCTCTTTAGCTATATCTAAAAGACATAGTAACTAATGACTCTATCATACATAGTTATATGAATTAATTTCACAAAAAAAATACTTCGGTGCTTTTTTTTTAAAATAGATATAAAACTTACCATCATCGAAGACGAGTCACATCCTTTGTGTTATCGATTAAGACTTCGATGTACTGTTCTGGACAATTCTCTTTTTCATTTTCATCAAAGTAGGAGAGACAGCTGTGTTGCAGCGAAGTATCAAACAGTTCTGAGGTTTGAATGAAAGCTTGATGAGCCGAGAGTAGAATGATATCATAGGAAATCATGTTGTTCGTATTTTGTCTTAGTCCTTTGAATACGATTACACCGCTTTTTTCAGCCACCACAGATGAAGCTATTTGAGCAGGGATGCTAAGATCTCCAATCAATAGCTCTCCATTCACCATGCATCTGTAATTAGCCACTATAATATCGGCAGTCTTGTTCCAACGAGTATCACATTTTCTTAGCATTCCAGGATTCTCATAAGCTATAACACTTCCTGTAGGAAAATCGTGTAGGTGAGCGACAGTGAAATAAGCCTGTATTTGTCTCAAACTCTTGTTGTACAATGAGTTGAATTGATCGTTGATCTTTCGATTACACCCTTGAGATTCAGCAGTACGAAAAATCGCATCTCCTGTCTTTCCTTCTCCCATATAAATTAAAACAATTGGACATGTTTGCTTAGCTTTAATAACAAGCAGTCCTATTTCGGTTGAAACATCACTCTTCACCCGAGTTCTCTTTTTATCCTTTCGGTAGTTGTAAATGATGACACACTTTGATTCATCACGGAATTCAACAGACAACACTTCCATAACCATTGGTACTGGTAGTTCGCAGATTTCCATGGACTCTTCAAGTTTTTCTAGACTATCTGGAGAGAGAGAGTTTATTAACCCGGCGCTCTTGTAGGTGAGAGTGGTTACTTCATTACTTCCAGCATCTTGAAAGGGTATTCTGACGTGACGAAAAAGCGTTTCGTCTCCAACAGTCGACAAAGCTGGTTTTTTGCACTTCAAGCCAGTTTCAATATCATCTTTTGTCAAATCAATGAAAGATCGTTTCCTCATCGATGTTCTTTTTGAAGACAGCTTGTTAGTAGGAGGTGTGAATGAAGTAAAATCTTGTTGGGATTCTGGTTCATCAACCACCAATTGACTTTCTGCCATATCAAAGATAGGAGAAGGTGATGGGGAAAGGGTTTGCTTGGATCTTGCTTCTTCATTCATCGGTTGACTTCCTTCGTCTTGAGTATTCATTCTAAAAAAACAAAACATTTTGTTTAATTTTTCGTAATTAATTTTAAAAGATCATAAAGATCATAAACCTTCAGCTAGTAGTGTTAGCTAACAAAAAATAAATATTTTTACTCTTACCTTTATAAAGAAGATGAGCTCCTAGTTGTTGCAATGAAAGATTTAGTAGATGTTGCTTCTCCGCTAGCCGTTGTAGAACTGGATGCTTTCTGTGTGAAAACAGTGGCTCTTAAATAGGTAAAGTTGCACTGATTAAATCCTATGAATCAACATTTTTTCACGCGAATACATCCCAATGCTTTCGCGGGAATAAATAATTTATTTTCACGCGAATGGAAACCGTTGCTTTCGCGGGAATAACAATTTCATTTTCACACGAATACAAACCAATGCTTTCGCGGGAATAAATAATTTTGTTTCACGCGAATAGAAACCGTTGCTTTCGCGGGAATAAACATTTTATTTTCACGCGAATACAAACCAATGTTTTCGCGGGAATAAATAATTCATTTTCACGCGAATGGAAACCGTTGCTTTCGCGGGAATAAACATTTTATTTTCACGCGAATACAAACCAATGTTTTCGCGGGAATAAATAATTTATTTTCACGTGAATGGAAACCGTTGCTTTGGCGGGAATAAACACTTTATTTTCACGCGAATACAAACCAATGTTTTCGCGGGAATAAATAAATTATTTTCACGCGAATGGAAACCGTTGCTTTCGCGGGAATAAACATTTTATTTTCACGCGAATACAAACCAATGTTTTCGCGGGAATAAATAATTTGTTTTCACGCGAATGGAAACCGTTGCTTTTGCGGGAATAAACGTTTTATTTTCACGCGAATACAAACCAATGTTTTCGCGGGAATAAATAATTTATTTTCACGCGAATACAAACCAATGCTTTCATGGGAATAAACATTTTATTTTCACGCGAATACAAACCAATGTTTTCGCAGGATAAATAATTTATTTTCACGCGAATACAAACCAATGCTTTCGCGGGAATAAACATTTTATTTTCACGCGAATACAAACCAATGTTTTCGCGGGAATAAATAATTTTATTTTCACGCGAATGGAAACCATTGCTTTCGCGGGAATAAACATTTTATTTTCACGCGAATACAAACCAATGCTTTCGCGGGAATATATAATTTATTTTCACGCGAATGGAAACCGTTGCTTTCGCGGGAATGAAATTTTTTATTTTCACGCGAATAAAACAGGAATATTTCACGCTAATAACACTATTCTGATAGAGTTTTCGCGTGAGTGTTTTTAATGGCTATAAGCTAAATGAGTAGGAGTGGCTTATACTATATAAGAACAGCTCTCTCTGCATAGAAATCATTCTCTCCAGCAATAAAACATCAACTACTACAGCTGATTTCATCAACTACTACAACTGATTTCATCAACTACTACAACTGATTTCATCAACTACTACAGCTGATTTCTTGGTGATAAGGTAAGAATTAATAGAAAAATTATTTAATAAAAGTTGAAATGTAATTATTTTACAACACTGTTTAATCATCATATACTAATACTTAACATTTTATTTCAGTTCATTATGAGTTCAAAAAGATACACAATCAAAGACTACCTTCCAAAGATATATCATAGCTATATTAAAGAAAATTTTGAAGTACAGTAAAAGATTGGATATCGCTTGACATTACAAGCTATATTATTATGTATGACACAGCATTTGCTAACTGTAGCTTCTTTACATGGAGAACTTTCACCGGTACAATACCGGCCATACACTACACATAAATACGTTGAAAATCCAGTAGAAGTATTTAAGCATATGACTAAAAACAATTTTCAAACAGTTGTCAAAATGTCAAAAACTGTCAGTATTAATGATTACTTAAAGAAAATTCAAAGAAAAGTGTGGAATAAAGAGCTCACTCAAAAATTGATTTCAATACAATGGACTACTGAATTATTATATCATTTTCAATCAGATATATGTAGATACATACAAACGGATGAAAATCTCTCATCATCCATTTTTTCATTTGAGATGATATTGGAACTATTTCAAGCTCACAATATTTAATATGTTCTCTTTATGTATCCCTACTTATTATACAATAAATGTATATATTCACATAATGTTTCATTTTTAATCAATGTATTTATTCAATGTGGATGTATCTCCTCTCTCCTCTCTCTCCTCTTTTCCTCTCTCCTCTCTCTCAAGATACCATATGAGTTCGAATTATGTATAGAATTATCAAAACTTAAATGTCATACATTCAAAATCTATATGCCATATAAGTTCAAATTAAGTAAAAAATAATCAAAACTCAAATGCCACTTAAATGCCACTTAAATGCCACTCGAATGCCCCTCAAATAAAATGCAATATAAACACGGCGAATTCATCCAACGCCGTAACCCATTGTATCACCTCAAGATCAGATCCACAAAAAAACACTTGGTAGGGAGATCTGCTCATATATTACTACTGACGTTGTGTCATGACGCGACGTTGTTGATCAAACTGCAGTTCACTCAACAACGTCGTGTCATGACATAACGTCCTAATAGGCCCCTCCTGTGAGAAAACACGCCATATCTGCTTGTATTTCCACAGTTTAGATTGGAATTACTTCCAGCAAAAAAGATCAAATTTTCTCAAAATCATTAAAAATTGCCTCTCCTTGAAAAACTTGTAAACTTACTATTGAAAACTTTTGATGCCTGTGTACATCTACTATAGCTGCACACCCTCACATAAAAATCATGCAGTTTTGATGAGAAGTGACAGAGCTATTTAGCATTTATTGAACAAAAATGGCTGTTGAAGAGGCTTGCGGAAAGTGGAATAGCTGTGACACCGTGACTTTCTTAACTCGAGAAAAATACTTTCATAAAATTTCAGATGTGTCCCTACGTAACCAACTATTTTTTAGAGTGTTCCAATCATCGAATCTGTAGTTATAGAAGAAGAAAGTTCGCGAAAGAAAAATAATAATAATAATAATAATAACTAGAAAAGATCATTTTTTCTGTAGAAAAATTAAAAGCCATACAGATGCTCAGTCTGACGAAAAAAAAAATGATCCATTTTCGACTTACGGTTCGAAAGTTATGGAGAAAAATGCGATTTTTGAGGAGTTATCCTCTCGGTATCTGATGGAAAACCCAGCTATTAATAAAATTACATGATGCAAAACAATTTGGCAGCTTTCCAAGTAAACAGCTCATGGCTTGAATGATTATGAACGCATCCAGTTGTTTTTCCACGACTAACTTCCCTCGTCAAGACGGAAACTGGTTTATTTTGGGAGTTACCCTCTCAACAAATCTTTCAAAGTTTTTAGGCAATTAATGTAGTGACAGAATATACCATTTAGATCAGACAAGCTGTGCATATTGACGATAAATGCACATATAACTTAAAAGTTGTCCTCTCTGTATAATGTTTAACATCCAAAAACATAAGCAACCCAGCTCTGCTCATGTATTACTACTGTTCATTTTTTTCGGAATGTTATTCAATTTGACTGAATCAATGTGTCTTCCAACATCGGTTATGAACAACGTAAGAACCAATAAAAACTGGTATTGCTTTGAGTTTTCATGAAAGAGCGTGTAGTGGTGTGAAACCATTGTATGCGGCATTATTGGCTGTAAAACGTGCACACATGGCTTTGATTAAAAAAAGTTTTAGTGACTTGCGACAAACGGTTCAAAAGTTAAAGAGCAATATAAGTGTTTTGTTCGGAGTTGTCTTCTCCGAGGTGGCAGGCAACTCTCTAAATGGTCTGGTCTTGCACTTGGCAACATTCCAAGTAAGTTACTCAATGCAAATGTCTCTATACGTTTGAGCAGACTATGACGTTGTGTCATTACGCAGCTCAGTTCACAATGATTGTTTTTGACTTGAAAAATAACACAATTTCGCGCGAATAGAAAACAATTTTGCCCTGCGGAAACCAATCTTTTTTACTCTTAAAAAAACTTTGTTTTCGCGTAAATGAAACATTATTTACCGCGTGAATGAAAAATAGCTTTTTAGCTGGAAACAATATAATTTCACGCTGATAGAAATTAATTTTGTCACGCAGAAAACATTCATTTTCATTTTGAAAAAGAAAATCGTTTTCGCATGAATCAAACATAGTTTTTCTGGGTGAAAAGTACATTATTTTTGACTTGAAAAATAACACAATTTCACGCGAATAAAAACTAATTTTGTCGCGTGAAAATCAATCTTTTTAACTCTGAAACAAACTTTGTTTTCCCGCGAATGAAACATTATCTATCCCGTGAATGAAAACTAGTTTTTAGCTTCAAACAATACAAATTCACGCAGATAAAAATTAATTTTGACGCGAATAAACATATATGCTATAAAAGGTTTTTCGCGTGAGACTTCTCATTGGTTTCAGAACAAATAAATTGGTGCAACTTTGACTATTTAAGAACCTGCGCTTTTACACAGAAAGTATCCACGTCAACAACAAAATCTGAAGGAAGAGCATCTACTACAGCATTTACTATAACGCAAACTATAACTACTTCTACTACTCTCTGTATCAAAGTAAGAAATATTAAAAAAATTAACCAGCTTTAGCTGAAAAACTTGACTGCATGCTTTTCATACAATATTACCTAATTTTTAAAACAATTTGGTTATAGCACGCTAATAACTAAAATTTATGTGATCACAAAAAAAAACAGATGTAAACTTTAGTAAAACGTTTTATTGTTATTATTATTTTATGGTTTTAAACGAAAATTTCGTTCTCCTTCATCCAAATTCAGTAAGAGTCAGCCTACATTCAAACAACCATACACATCATTCATCTAAGTCAACATTTGTCTAAATCAAAGAAAAAGCCTTCATTTGTAATGTCAGTCTTTATATTCGTTTCAATAGTAATCAGTTCAAATGTACAACAAAAAATTTGAGGTTGTAGTTATTTTGTTAGTTTTTATTTTTGCTTCACAACATTATTATTTTATTTTAGAATAACAACTATCGAGGATGGAGGAGAAGAAGTTTTCAGCAAAAGATTCGTCTTGAGTAATAACTGAAGTTACTACTTATATTGTTTTAGACGCCTTGAGTGTGGACATGTCCAAGTAAATTTGGCAGACAGGCCCAATTGTTATATCGCCTGTCATGTTCTTTGAAACAGCCAGGTACACCAGTCAGGCCTAATGCATTGTAGTGATCATATCTAGTATACCACTCACCACAAATAGTACATATGGACTGTCGTACATTGGACTGTAATACATATGGACTGTAGTACATATGGACTGTAATACATATGGACTGTAGTACATATGGACTGAAGTACATATGGGCTGTAGTACATATGGACTGTAGTACATATGGACTGTAGTACATATGGACTGTAGTACATATGGGCTGTAGTACGTATGGACTGAAGTAGATATGGGCTGTAGTACATATGGACTCTAGTACATATGGACTGTAGTACATATGGAATGTAGTACATATGCACTGTAGTACATATGGACTGTAGTACATATGGACTGTAGTACATATGGACTGTAGTACATATGGACTGTAGTACATATGGGCTGTAGTACGTATGGACTGAAGTAGATATGGGCTGTAGTACATATGGACTGTAGTACATATGGACTGTAGTACATATGGAATGTAGTACATATGCACTGTAGTACATATGGACTGTAGTACATATGGACTGAAGTACATATGGACTGTAGTACATACGGACTGCAGTGCACATGTACTGTAGCACATATGGACTGAAGTACATATGGACTGTAGTGCATATGTACTGTAGCACATATGGACTGTAGTACATATGGACTGTAGTACATATGGACTGAAGCACATATGGACTGTAGTACATATGGGCTGTGGTACATATGGACTGTAGTACATATGGAATGTAGTACATATGGACTGTAGTACATATGGACTGTAGTACATATGGACTGTAGTACATATGGACTGTAGTACATATAGACTGTAGTGCATATGGACTGTAGTACATATAGACTGTAGTACATATGGACTGTAGCGCATATAGACTGTAGTACATATGGACTGTAGCGCATATAGACTGTAGTGCATATGAAGCTGTAATTCTATGTTGTGACCCTTTTCCAATTTGAGCCTTTCATCTGAAGATTAGCATGGAGCAGGGTGTCAGTAGATATTCTTCACAGGGTCGAAAATTTTCGCTTTGAAGGATCGTATGTATAGATCGATTGTGTCACCAAGCAAACCATCGTCTATGAACTAAGACTGTCAGCTTGTGGCAGTGTACTGACACATGTTCCACTCAATTAGAGTTGAGCAGTTGGAGGATATACCTCAGGTGGTAATCAAAATGTCTAATCAGGGTTTTATTCCATGGCTGCTACTTTGAACATTATTCCATTACTGTGGTGAACCTTGATCAGCCATTGAGATAACTCCGCTCAGGTAATATCTGAGAGTTGTTTAAACTTATCTTATATTTATATGCAGCTATTCCAGGGGTGATAATCATTGTGGTCTCCTAACTCAAGTTTTTCCACTGATTCCATATTATATGAGTCAAACTATGGAAATCTACTACCAGATATTCTGCTAGACGTGTGTGTGTTACCTCTATGACATGTCAATAGTAGCTGAGTGAACCATGTGTGAATAAGTGAAGATTACACTCATGCAAGGGAAGATAACTCCATATATCCCTTCCAGTAGATCTATGAAAAGCGCGAACAGCTCTTTCTGTATTTATAATGTTGTCAGTGCGCAGCCATGGGTTGGATGAACTAGTGGTTGAACCAATCCAATGCGCATATACTGTGTGGTCCTAATCTAATTCTTGCTTCGTTTACTTGCATGAATACAATAACCTGTAGAGCTTGGTCTTTTGTTTTTGTGCATTGGAACATGGTTTGAGGAAAGAGGATGTTGTCCTGCGTGCAGCACTGATAACATGGGCAAGAAAAAATGACTGATGATGAGGGCAAGAAAAAATGAATAACTCCCATTCTGAATATCTTCTGTAACAATAATTTCTTCTGCAATAAACATTTTCTTCTGTAATAACTTCTAGTATGTCTCCAATTGAGCAGCCTGTTGGTGGTAAATTATCAAGCCAACCCCCCTTTAGCCATCTTAGATACTATTTCAAGACTATTTGGCGCATTGCATCGTTCAACTAGATGAGCACTCCACATGGGCGAGGAAAGCGAATTCCACCAGCATATCTTATGCTTTGTTGAAATTTAGAATGAATTACCTTCTTTGTTTACATTCTTAGTAACTTCTTATAGTTTTCAGCTCAAATTATTGGTTTAAATGAACAAATATTAATTGCTAGCACAACAGCATTTATGAGAGATAGAATACTCCTATTAGCCCAATACCAGGCTGATCAGGAAATATATGTAATGAATGAGGATTGTTGTATATCAAAACTCAACTTGACCGAGCTAAATATTCACTGGCTGACATTCCACCAGCATTGCGTATGCTTTGTCCAAATTTAGGATGCATTACTTTCTTTGTTTACATTCTCATTAACTTTTCATAGTTTTCAGTTCCGAAAATTTTATTTGGTAGCGCAGCAATATTTATGAGATAGAATACTCTTGGTGTGTTATAAATGTATGGGGCCAAGGCCGCTCTTTCTTTGCAAAACACACAGTACTAGTTGTGAACTGCATATCAAAAAAGTTTCATCTGATACATTGTTCAGCAATGTGGTGGTGTATATAGTATAAATATGGTATATAGTGGTACTACACAACTACCCTGGTGAATAGAGAGCCAGCGAGAGATAACACAACTCAAGCAAGGCTAAGTTGAATAGAGAGAGGATAACTCCCACAAATACTCTCAATCGGTGGAATGGCACCAAATCAACTTGCTAGCGGTTGATTACCATCACATCACGTACTGAACATAAGCCTTCAGAAGCTGTTTTGTCTATGAATAGTTTTATCAAGAACTCATGGCATCAGCTTTCCAGCAACTTATCATACATGGAGAGTCAGTCTGCTAGAGGTTTATAGTGAAGTTTGTAACAGCATAAAACAAATCTTCAGAGACTTTTATAGTGATAGTGATGAATCAGCCTGCTACTGGTTCTATGCCTTCCGATAACAGATTACATACAGATAAACAGTTAGTCAAGACCTAGTCTGTACTGCTGTATCTGTAATTGTACAGTCACAGCAAGTGTGTAAATGGTTCTTCTGGTGATTGTTTGCGAGGTAAATGTCTGTATCTCTGTGACTAATATTCATTCTGCTGGATGCCTACAAAATAATGCATTCTTCAGTACATACTTGCATTCCAAGTGACTAGTTATTAGTGCATTGATGTCTTCCCATAAAGAACTACATATACTACAAACCAGTATGTCAGAAACTTGCAGGATGTGATCCAATTCAATGCGATGGCGTACTGAAAATAAGTTCATGATAGTATACCAAGCCATTAAGTCTACAGTGGAACGATATGAAGGTTTTCAGAGTATAAATTGTAGACTCCACCAGTACTAAAATTCACTAGACTACTGAAGTATAGCAATCATCCCTATGCTGATTAATTGTGTTCTCCCTCTGCATTCTTTTTTCTATCATATTATAGTAGGCGGGGAGCATTCTATCAATGCATTAAAAATATGTTTTCACTAGGATTTTAAACACTCAGTTTTATACTTTGAAAAGTTTCTATGCTCCAAAAGCATAGAACACTTTAACTGACAGCTGTGTTCTTCATATGAGTCTATCGGAGAACCAAAACTCTGCAATTCCTATAGTATTGATTGTAGGCTAAAGTGTCAAAAAGTTGCCGATAGTCTAAAAACCAGTATACTTTTTTTAGTGTGTACATTAATCATTTCTCTTGCTAAATACAAGCAAACCACAATACTCGCATACTGTAGCTGAGAATAGCCATTGGCTTATGATTACTCTTACCAATGCTGCATTATATGTGGGATATATCTGCTTGTGTCAAGTGGAATAAGTATGTCGGGGGAATCATTCTGTTCATTAAACATAATCGGTTGCCAAAGTTGTTAAACATGCAAAAATAATAATGGGTTTACATTTACATGTTGCTTGGAGAGGAAGTCTCATGATGACGGGCAGGACTTCTACGTAATACTGCTGCTAGACATTTCCACTTGAAGGCAGGTAAAATAAGCATACATGATGTAGAAGTGGTAGAAAGTAAGTTTAAATCACAAATATACTAACTTTTGCAACTTTGCCACGTCTTGTAGAAGTTTTCTCCCCACAAACAAAAAAGGTACAGACAACTCTTACTTAAAACTATAAGCAAATGAAAAGAGGAGTTGTGTTTACTTGTCTTGATTTAGACGAGACAACTACTAATTACACATCATGATTCACTGCGGAACTGCTCTTACTGCGACACTATTATCCTAATTATGCACCCCCTAGATCTTTAGCAAATTCAGTGCTGTTCATTACATTCGGGTTTATTGCTTGGATCACTATTAACAATGATGAATCAACACACTACCATGCTCATTTCAAATCTGATGTGCGTAGTAGGTTTATTGTGATACTTGATGTTAATTTTTATTTATCATCATATATTTATTGATGCTAAGAAAGTAATGAAAAAAATAATTTATATTTTTTATTATTAATTATTAATCAATTATTATTAATAATTATTATTATTATTATGATAATAAACAAATAGCAAGAGTACACGAATAATAAATATCAACAGCGATAGCTATAATAATCATAGATCTTGTTATTATCACTTTTATTGTTATTAATTACACTTGCTTGTCATTATTTTTTGTTTTTATTATTATATTATAATAATTATTTATTTATCGTCTACAAATTGATCACGAAATATGACGTCACGCGTCAAAAGCATTTATACAAATATTTGTAGCACCCGTTTTTTTTCAGTTTCCGAATATTCTGCAATTACTAAATTTTCAACAACTTTGGACCACAGTCTGCTAGAAACAAAATTTTAAAAGGGTTTAATAGGATACACTATGCCGAACGAGATTAATCAATCACTGCACTGCTTACATAATTGTAAACTTGGGGAAACATGTTTGTAAACCGCATTGTAAACGAGACTTTTCCCAGTGCGTCACAGCATCTTATGATTTTAGTTAGTGTTATATCACTAGCCTATCAGATTACCGACCTGTTGATATACTATTTGTTATAGATCATTTACATCTGGAGGTAAACAAATAGATATATTTAATAATTCCCTTGCCAAATAGAAACGTTATTTTTTCTTATATATATTACAATGAAGTAATTAGTAACTAACCGCAAATATTCATTACGCACGCTGGTCATGCATCACGGATATCACTCTAATGTATCAATAATGAGGTGTAAAACAATCCGCTGTGCGAACATGAAACAAAGTAACTTTTGTGCAGAGAGTCATTTTTAAAACTCAATTTCTTAGTAACTATCAATGAGAGACAAAAGGTTTACCACTATTATGACTGCAAGATATGATTTTATGCCATGATATTTGTTTTAACGCCCCAAGGCTGGTTTGAAAAATCAATTTGTGTTGGCTAAATTATTGCTTTTTTATGAACCCACCACCATTTCAGCAGCACATATCTATCATCTTGAGACTTATCAGAATTGTTAGGTAAGATTACTAAACTGCTCTAGGTTGGTATATGATATAGTTTGATTGATGCTGAATGATCCAACTCCACGTTGTACTGTACAGGAATTTGTGTCTGGGTGGCAGCCATCTGTACACCTTCCCGACGTGCGCTGTTTCTAACCAAGTCCGTGTACAATAATGTGCAATTATTGCTATAGAGCGTTTACTGGTTTGTGCAGTTATGGGTGCAGCCGAATTCGGTGCAGAATGATTGCTGGCGGTTCACAATAATTATGCTGTAATTATTGTTCAGCTGAGTCCGAACCTTATAGTGATCTACAATAATTATGCTGTAATTGTTGTTTGGCTTGCTTTGACTTTGTCGAGATTGACAATAATTATGCTGTAATTATTGTTGCTTTAGCTTGTCTCGAACTCTAGTGTCCGACTTTAGCAGGAGCCAAACTATTAGGGCGCCAGGTGCTCTGCGTCGCACTCCTCACCGTAGCAAGGGAATACGCAGTAAGAGGGCAAACCGTTCTCACTTTCCGCCAAGCTTCGTGCTTGCCAACAGTCGACCAGGTCAGCGCTTGTAGTTTTGTAGCTTATACCTGTGCTGCTTCTTGTGCAAGAGAATCTTCTGAGAGGTAGGCTAACTCTGAACTTTATTGCTCAAACAGATATTTATATAAAGAGGGTGGGTAAGATTATGTACAAGCCACGCCTTGTACTTACAACATAGCACCAAATTGCAGTTTGCTACTTCGTAGAAAATATTTATAATAATTATTAAAATATCTATTTAGGCACACACAATAGAACCGCACTGAATAGACTCTCGTAGTTAGGCACAGGTAGACAGTAGAACTGGAATAAATGTTTAGACAATGTACATTCAGTAAATAATAATGTAAATAATGGCGGTAAGTGCTGGTGTCCCTCACAGTACTATAGACATGATCATAATAATTTAGCCAGTGCAAATATGTTTTTCAAATCAGCCTAGAGACTTTAAAAATCATGTTATGGCATAAAATCATATCTTGCCGTCCCAATAGTGGTAAACTTTTTTGTCTCTCACTGATAGTTACTGAGAAAATGAATTTTAAAAAAGACTCTCTGCACCAAAATTACTTTGTTTCTTGTACGCACAGAGGAGAGTTATTGATACATTTATTTTTCATTATTGATACATTTGAGTGAAATCCGCGACCCTCGACCAAGCATGCGGTATTAATTGGCGGCTAGTTACTAATTACTTCATTAAAAAAAATTGCGTTTTTATTTGGCAAGGGAATTATTAAATGTATTTTCATACCTCCAGATATAAATGATCTACAACAAGTAGTATATCAACATGTCGGTAATTTGATAGGCTAGTGATATAAAATTGACTGAAATCATGAGGGCCAACGGCGCAGTAGGAATTTTCCCGTTTACAACGCCGTTTCCAAACAATTTTTCCCAAAGCTACAGTTATGTAAGAAATCCAGTGATCGGTTAATCTGCTCCGGACTAGTGTACCTATTAAACCCTTTTAAAATTTTGTTTCTAGCAGCATATGGTCCCAAGTTATTGAAAATTTTGTAATTCCCAAACATTTGGAAACCGGAAAAAACCAGGTGATACAAATATTTATATCAATGCTTTTGACGTGTGACGTCATATTTCGTGATCAATTTGTAGACGCTAAATAATTTATAGATACTATTATTTAAAAATAAAACTTATTATTGGTAATTTTTAGTTATGAGTATTGGTCCAGTTATTTATTGCAAACTCCTGTGGCTACTGTTATCATAATATTATCAGCAGCAGACACATAGATGCCAAACATATTACTATGTTGATCGAAACATTTTTCTGTGGACCTCATATCATCTCATAAATAAAAAAAAGTATTGTAATTATTTTCAGTGGTAATTTTGACAAGTACCTACTAGTATCCATCTGCTACTTTCTGTGAGGCGAAGGCATGCTAAAGCTCACTACTCTCAAGACAGTTGCACAAGGGCACATGTTAGAAAATAATTGCATCTAGCCGACATGTGGTTTTTGTAGAGTTGAAAATGAACAAGTGTTACACATATCACCTGATTTCCGGACCTCAAGCTAGCGGCAATTTTAGAGATGTATTTGAATCAAAGCTGCTTCCCGAATTCTATGGCAAATATCTTTCCAAAGAACAATGTTCAAAACTTCATTCTCACTCTAAGCGTATGCTGTTCTTTTGGTTCAATGTATCGATGTGAACAGCTGTTCAGCGCAATGAACTTCACCAAAAATAAATATCAATCTAGGCTCACAGACAGTCACATTGAAGTCTGTTTGAGACTGTCCACTTCAGGCATCCGACCCAATATTAACAAATCGGTACAAAATATGCAATGCCAGGTATCCCAATAAGTGAACGTGGTCCACGAAATAATCAACACTGTTTTTTTCTCCCACTGTAATTTTGACCAGTTTTGTCTCGGCAAAGAGGTAAACTTTTTTGTTTTGATTATTTATGCGCGTTAATAAACTTCAAATAAAGTTCATTGTTTATTCACTAACAACATGTGTATACATGGCTTTATTACAATTGGCAAACACTTTGAAGTGGTGGCTCCCATAATGTATATGAGATACTGTATGGCTCACGCCAACAAAAGGTTGAGCACCCCTACCTTAAAACATAAACTGCTAGATCAACGAAAGAGCTTTGCTTCAACTCATTGTCATGTCCAAAATCCATTTCCCTGCTTAATTTCTCAACCCTGAGTAAATATTGCCTTTCATCTTCCCCACAAGCCTGTGATACTGCAACGAACCTCATTGTATCGATCAACATATACATTTTCACTACGATTACAGTGACTTTTTAAAAAATTTACTGCTTTTTTCAAACCCATCATTCTGCTCATTCAGATCAAAACCCAGCCACTGCAGTATCCCTATACCATCATTTTATGTAGCACTTAAAAGGCTAGTAGTTTACTTCTACCTCTTAACACCTTTCAAGTACCCAAACTCAAGGCTGCTACCTCAGCAGACTTCCACCACTTGTTGAATTCCTCTGAAACATTACTGCTGCTAACTTTATTTTTGCAAGTGACGATAAGTCAAGTCTCCTACTCGTCCCTCTTACAATTATTTCACAAGAAAATCGCCCCAACAGGATACTTATGCCTATATCAATAGAGTAACACCTCTCCACCACAGTAGTACAGTCAATCCAAAAGTAAACACAAATATTAGTTATTATTGGCACCCACATAGTACACTACAATAAAAGTAATAATCCACAGGAACACAAAGAAATCCACTCAACACCCCTACCCCAGTATGTAAATAATCAACAAAAATAGTATCACAAATATCACATATGAACACTGTACCTGCAACCCTGATCACCACTCTACCAAATAATAAGCACTGCATCTAACTGCAAATAAACGCTTAACACTGAGCGCTCACACAGCTCTAGCACTCAACTCACACCACTATCACCACACGCACACACTACGGAGGACCCTCTCGGCCGTAGCACCACTTCACCAACTGCCTTTCAGTGCCCTCACTGCACCAAAAGCCTCTCACAAAGTTCCCTTGCACCAGTTTATAGTACAAATATGCAAACACATCAATATTACCAGGTCTTATGCTGACTTCGCCATGTTAGATAAAGGGTTTATAAACAGAGAAAACAAAAACATGTCCACTCAGCAATAGATTCTAACTGTAGAAAGCTGCTTTCCCATGGCTGACGTCGGCAGTCCAGGTATCCTTCAGTTAGTATAACTTCCTGTAGCCGTGTATGGTTCCCATATTCCCTGGGAAGCCAGTGCCGATTGAACCTTGTTTATTACTTTGAGCTTCATGTAACATACAAACACAATATCTAACCGAATCGAAACACGACGAGGTACAACTGTATGAAAACGATCAGGACTGGTTCAACAGGTATATTTCAAATGATTGGCTACGGGTTAGAGATTTTGCATACTGTATGAGGTAGGATTTGAGACAATCCTTATTGAAGACTCTTTTTTAACTTTGGATACACAACAACCAATCGTTTTACACCTCTCTCAACATTGTAATTGAAGTGTAATGCTGCCAGTAGTAGTCTATAAAGCAAGTTACAATAAACTTAACTAATCACTTTGAGCCACAGTGGTTGTGTTCAATTATGTATAATAATAAAGCATTTCATATTTCATTTGCAATAGGTGCTTTACCGCGACGTCTCCTAGTTATTACTAGGTCTGTTTTTCAATTAGTGTGAAATGATTCAAAACATTTCAGTAAAATGAAGTACCATTATAAATGACAGTAAACACGGCACAATCTATGAATCAATTCGAGTTAAAAATAAATTAATATAGAACGAAAAGATTCAAGACTTGACACTTGTCCAAGAGGATTAAGTGGCGAACATCCTTGAGTCTATTTCGTGCTTCAATAATGTTTGTTGATAGGGTCAAAGAAATTCTGTCTATAATTAAAAAATAACATAAATCAATATATCAAAAAACGGTGTCGGAGCTAACACAACAACTCTAGTATGTTTTTGGTGTAAAATGATTCATATCAATGAAGGCCTCTTTTTCACCTGGATTTAAAGTCATTTTCTTTTTGTCTCCACGTCTGTTCCTTTGATGCTAACACTGGGGATATAGTGGATTGGTGTGCTTGTGATTGCCGGCTATATGTTTACTCAGACTTTTCCACTCCAACTCAACAGTGTCACTCCATTGCTCTGCTAGATTCTTTGGTATTGAAACAACAACCCGATAATGATGGTCAATTATCGCCGTGGACTACTGTCAAACCTACTGCATGTTGTGATCACTTTTTGTCATATTGTTCAGATCCTTTTTCAAGCCGAATAGTGTGTTTCAATCTAATCAGTTGGTGCTGTTTCAAGCCAATTGATTAGTGATGAGACGGACGCTTGCCAGATGTAACAAATGCAATTTTGCTAATATCAACGTACCAGTTAAAAGCTTACCCCTAAAACTAGTAACAATAAGCTGACAAGTGCAGTATGATGTTAGTGTTTGTTTGTAAATTATGTTTGCATGTACAAAAACCATTTCGAATTGCTTATGCAGCAACTGAAATACATCAGCTCTTGACAGTCTGAATAAACTAAATGTTTCTCGCTTTTTGCAACATACCAAATGTCTAGGTAGTCGTGTATGGCTGGGGTATTCTTTGAGAATGCTTTTCTGTTGACGCTTTAGTGATCTTTCATATAGGCATGTATCTGAATGTTCCTGTCTGCTAAAGCATTTTTGGACATCGAGTTTCCACGTTGACAACATTTTTAATGAGCACTTAAAAAGTAATCATTTCCTTGGCCCTAGAATTACCAGTAGTCTAAAATAAAAGCTGCAATTGTAAGTATCCTTGTGTAAAACTGAACTTGAAGTAACAATTAAAAATGTTCATAGGTAATGCTGAAACAATAGAATTTGTTCAGTCGGGTGGCATGTGGTGTAACTGCTATTTTCAGCTGTTTGCAAAGCTACTTTTAGGTCTTTCTGATCAAAGCCGTTGCAATTTCTGTTGCGTTTGGTTGATTGACTGGAT
>CALYOO010000064.1:30709-88980 GCA_945261195.1 Cryptosula pallasiana
CCTTCCTAAGATATAACATCAGTACATCAATGATGTCATTGTAAAGAAAAAAAGACTATGCGTTGATTGTCATTACAAGTTGTAGTGCTTTGTATTACTTAGTATTTACTAACTCTAGTTATATTATACAAAGATGTTTTCCTACTTATTATGTAATAAATGTATATAACCATTTATTGATTCAATGTAGTTATATCTCCTCTCTCTCAAAATGTCATATGAGTTCGAGTTATGTAAAAAAATTATCAAAACTTAAATGCCACACATTCAAAATCTATATGCCATATAAGTTCAAATTAAGTAAAAAAATAATCAAAACTCAAATGCCACTTAAATGCCACTCAAATGCCACTCAAATGCCTCTCAAATAAAATAAAATATCAACTCGGCAAATTCATTCAACGCCGTAACCCATTGCCTCAACCCCGAAGTATAATCCACAAAAAAAACACTTGGTAGGGAGATCTGCTCATATATTACTACTCTCTGGGATTCCATGGTGAGAGAAAATGGATTTTAACAACGTGACAACTTTCTTAGATGAGAAGTCTGTACTGCCTAGAAGAGCCAGTTCAGGGTAGCGAGAGTAGTAATCCACCACTAGCAGATTAGTCTGTCCTTTGAAATGCAAAAGGTCGGTGCCAAGCACTTGCCATGGCCTATCAGGAGTTGCAGTCGGTCTTAATGGTTCCAGCTGTTTATTGGCATGAGTCCTGCATTCCGTACAGCTTCCTACCTTTTTCTCAATTGCCTTTGACCTGCCAGGCCACCAAAGACTGCTCCTGGTTTCGTGATTGACATTTTTTGATCCCTAAGTGTCCTTTGTGCAAATCATTCAACACTTGAACTCGCTGACTCAGAGGAATAACCAGACGGGAGCCAAACATTAGAAATCTTTTGTTTATTGTCAGCAGAGACTTGTCTTCATAGTAAGGCTTCAACATCGTATCCTCTGAAGATAAGTAAGCCGGCCATTCTTCTTTTACAAATTTTATTACTTTGGATAGAATTTCATCTTCTCTTTGATCAGCTTTAAGTTTTTCAAGCCGAGAAACTGAGCCATGAGGAATGACAGCTTCTTGGACATAATGATCAATTTCACTAATACGTTCCTCATCGTTGATGCTAGGCCGCATGTACGTATATCGAGAGAGAACATCGGCTATGACGTTCATAGTGCCCTTGATATGCTTAATGGTATGCTGAAATCTCTGCAAGCGTAGTTTAAAACCTTGAATCATTGGAGGCAATCTATCAAGAAACATGTTTCTAAATAGAGTAACCAATGGCTGGTGGTCAGTTTCAGTAGTCACATCTTTCATGCCTAACACATAACGGGCAAATTTTTCCATAGCCCAGCAAACCCCCAAACTTTCCTTCTCTATTGTTGCATACCGTTGTTCTGTGTCAGTCAATGACCGACTTGCCACAGAAACTAGCCTGCGAGATCCATCATCCTGCACCTGAGTGAGGGTAGCTCCAAGGCCAATGTTGCTAGCATCAGTGGTCACTATGGTCTCTCGTTTTACATCATATGTAGCTAAAACAGGAGTATTCTGGAATATACTCTTCACTTTGAGAAATGCTGTTTCTTGAGCTTCTAACCACTGCCATGTACCTTTCAGCAATGCGCTCAATGGTTCTGTAACATCTGCCAACTCATTTGAGAACTTTGCATACTGGTTTGCCATGCCAAGGAAACTTCTAACACCATTGACATCAGTAGGGTGAGAAAAATCCAGAATACCCTGCAATCTTGGACCCGCATGAATACCTTCATCTTCTATCAAATGGCCAAGAAACTCTACTGATGGTAAGCTGAATTTGCATTTGCCTTTGTTCCGTGTCACCCTGGCTGCTGCAATTTTGTTAAGAACAGCTTGTAATCTTTCGTCATGATACTGTTGATAATTTCCGAAAACCAGCAAGTCATCTATATGAAAGACAACTCCATCACAATTATCAAGGATTCTATTCATTTCAACAGAGAATATTTCGGGACTACTGGAAAGGCCCTGCGGGAGACGAAGATATCTAAAGCGACCTTTGTGAGTTAGAAATGTTGTATAATAGCTGGAATCTTTGCTTAGAGAAATTTGCCGAAACCCACTATTGGCATCAATTTTTGAAAACACCCTTCCTCCATTCAGCATAGCTAAACTAGCATCTACAGTTGACATGGGGTGAACTTCTCGTTGAATGAACTTATTCAGTTCTGTAAAATCAGAAACAATTCTAACATCCTCCTTGTTTGCTTTAGGCACAACAACCATCGGAGCACACCATGGTGTTGGCTCATTAGGGCCAACTCTTTTGATGACACCTTCTTTCACCATCTTGTCAATCGCTATGTCTGCCTTGCTTCGAAGCGGAAATGAAATGGGTCTAGGCACATAGATGGCATATGGTACAGCAATTTCCTTCAACTTGATCGAGTATTCTCTGTCCACTCTTCCAAGTCCTGTGAACAGTTTTTCATCAATGTTCACGCTTCCAATGTGACATTGCTCCTTGTCCACTTTGATCAATTTGAGCTTATCGCAAGCTTTTCGGCTTAAAAGGGGAATCTTTTGATTTGGTACTAAATAGGTGTACTCTTCTGCTGTTTCATTTTTTGCAGTTATCTTGCAGTTTATTCGTCCAATACAGTTTAGTGGAGTGTGCCCAGGTCCAAATAACTTTTTTTCAGATGGTAAAACCTCACCAGAGCAATGGTTTGGGCCACATACGCTAAGGGCAGCTCCTGTATCCAACTTGAACTTCACGTGCTGGCTTTTGAGTTTCTCTGCATGTACTTTCAGGTTTGCAAACCAGGAATCAGTGGGAGAAGAGTTTATATCATCTATAGTGCAGACTTCTCCCAAATACACTTCTTCTGTAGCATCTTGATCTACTGATTCATCTATTTGTTTCGACTGCCTACACATTTGAGCCCAGTGGTTATGCTTTTTGCACTGGTTACATTAAGTACCATGTGAAGGGCATCTCTGAATTTTGTTGTGGTTCTTACCACAATTTTCACATTTAGGTTTAGGCCGACCTGCTTCGGGCATTCCCATTTCTCGATCAATTTTTCTGAAATGATGGCTGACTGCTCCGACCTCTTCCTTTTCATCAAGCACCTTCTGTTGCTTCAGCCTACCTGATTTTTCAGCTATTCTAAGAGCCTTAATGACATAATCTAAAGTTAGCCTCTCATCTGGCTCTCTCATTAGTTTATATCTCTCCTTTGTATCGTCTAAACCAAGGAGCAGCTTATCTCTAATGAGTGAGTCTCGTTGATTACCGAACTGGCATCCTTCAGCAGCTCTTCTTAGTTTCATCAGATACACATCTACAGTGTCTCCATTTTGACTGCTGCAGTGAAACTTGTGCCTGCAAACTACCAAACCTGATCTGGGATTGCAATAATCATGAAATCTCTTCATGACATCCTCTAATTTTCTACTTGGTGTACCTTCCTTTATCGCAACTGTATTGTCATCAGTGTCTGGATCTGTCATGAATTCCATCTGTGAGTACATTTCTCTCACATCCTCACCACCTGTATGCCTAAAGAGAGTGATCTTACGCTTCTCAGCAGCTTTAGATGTGGCTGTGAGATCTTTTGCTAAAAGGTAATCCCCAAAAGCCCTCTGCCAATGACGCCATTCACCAGAAAGATCTTCTGACCTCAAATCCAAATGTTGTGGGGGCAAAATTCCATCCATAATAATTAATAATAATAATTATTGATCATCAATGATAATAATAGCAGCTACAAATATATCGTCACTCCAGAACTGTCCTCAGTTTAGGTTCATTCACAGCGCTGCCACCATGTTGTATCACCATATAGACTGTTAGTTTGGTGATATTATTATTATATGTTATAGATGGTCAAAGCATGAGTTGTTTATTCATAAAAACAAATCAACTGTGTCCCACATGGCATCACACACAAAATTCCAAACTGTGGTTGTTAAAACAAACAAGAAAAGGCAACTCCTATTTATATATATATAGGGGAGGAAAACTCCAGTACTTGTAAATAATACAACAGTGTATACCCCTACAATGTTTTTGATATTTTTACCATTCTGGCAAAAGTGTAAATGTTAGTTTTTTTAATTTTTGTTAGTATAATATGTATACAACAACATTATATAGAAAACATAGTTAGTTATGCAGCGTTTCTATGAACAAGAAAGTATGTGTATTTATAAACACAAAGTTTGATTTTATACCAAGATTATTTTACTTCAATTGTACATAGACTATATGTAAAATTAACATTTCGTGTATTTATAAACATGATAAATCATTTCGTAGTAAGATTATTGTACTCTACATGGAGTATATAAAAGCTTAATATAGCATTTTTAATAGTTGAGATAATTTTACAATAAAAATTAAGTATAGTCTACTCATTGTTGTCATTATTATGTATTTACATAATAAAACAGAGACATATTCGTTAAAATTTACAGTATTTGAAATTTAGGAAATATTTGTAATAGAAAGTCATATATTTGCTCGTTAGTAAAGAATTTGAGTAACACCAATTGCTTCAATGTTATTATAGTAGGATTTCTCACTGAATCTTTGATGAAACTAGAGTATTTTATTTAGTTCCTCTGTTCAGTTCTATCTTTGCATATATAAGACAAAAAAATTACTCGCTGTGTAAATAACTTCATCTAATTGGATTTGAAGTATTATTTACAATGGTTAGATTGTATTAAATAGAAAAGAAAAAACACTCACCAAATTGTATTGTACGACCTGTACTGTTTGAACACAATTTCTAGTCTACTCATCTTCATCAGCGCTGACTCCTGCTTCAAAATTATCAAATTCCTCACGTAGGAAATCTTTAAGATTAGCTTCAAAATTTGATTTCAATATCTCCTCTTTGTATTTTGCTTGTTCACGATTTTTTTCCAATCATCGAGACTGAATGAAGAGAGAAATATGATGTCATGATACGCATTAGAACTTTCACTATTTTCTTTCCCTTTGTAGATCTTGACACCCGGAGCATGTTTTTTACCTTCTTCAACGTATCTGTTTGGTAAGACACGTGTACTCACCTCTCTCTCTGTATTCTTTGTGCAAAGTATATCGGATACAATTTACGACAAATTCTTTTCCATTGAAACGATGAGGAACGAATCTCTCAACAATATCTAGGTAAGGGAAAATTGCGCAGTGTTTGCAATTACCGAGGGTTTCAATGTTCAAGCTGCGTTTGAGCTCATCCTTAGTCATCACACTCAACTGTTGTGCTTCTTCATTAATTCCCCTGTTAGTTAGAGGTTTTGTGGTGAAAAGTTTGACATCATAGCAAATACTATTTTTATTTTGTGGATTTTCCTTTTTGCCCAGGTACACAATGTTGAAAGGTACTGGATAATTATCACAGTTTAAGTTTTCAGCTATTTCAGCCGGACAAAGAACTTTTTTGATTTGAAACTTATCTAATTCCGAAGTACCAAAGTACTGGAGTTCGCAATGTTTAGAATACATACTTTTACGACTCACAAAAACCACCTGCATAATGCTTGGGACAGGAAGAACTGCAAACGTTTGGTAAACCTGAGGCTTTGGTGTGTTACTCATTTGAGAAGATTCAGACTTTTCCGATTCCTTCGTTTTCCATTTTTTTCGAGATTCAACCATTAAACGAGCTTTTTCCACCAATTCCATGGTTTTCTCATCAGTGGGAGCTCGGTTTCTTACAACTCATTTCTTACTACTCGCTTTTTTGGAACAAATGTTTTTCTCTTATTTAGGAGTTGATTTGGTTGTTTTATTTTTGCTTCCTGATGGATGAGAGTCTGTGCAAAGGAGCTCTTCAGAAAGATCATCCATAATAATCTAAAAACATAAAAGAATAATTTTTACAATAATATAAAAAAATAAAGCATTTTGAAGTCATACTGAGTACTGTGGGGTTTTCGTATGAATTTTGTTTTTTTGTTGTTTTTGTATAAAAAGTTTTTTCTCATGTAAAAATTAATGTTTCATTTGTGTAAAGAGCTTATTCAGCCAACTAAAACACATTTTTCCGGCTGAAACAAGATCACGTGGAAAAACTCTGTAATTACATGAATAAACCAGTTGTTTCACACAGAAAATTAATGTTTTATTCCCGCGAAAGCTCACCCACAATAATCTAAAACCAGAAAAAAAAATGTTTGTGATAATAGAGAAAAACGCGCGGACTGTGTAAGTTTTCAAACAGTGGGGAAACCCCAATTTATTACGGGGAATTCCAGAAGTTGTCCATTGTTTTATATAAGCCCGCAATAATTATTTTTTGGGATTCCCCAGTCATAAATCTTTTGCACAGGCTGCGCGTTTTTCTCTAATACAATCAAAATAAAATATTCTGTTTAATTCAATTTTTGCCTACAACTAAAAACAAATAATTAAAACTTAGTTGTTGGGTATCTGATGCTTTATTGCGTTTCCACCCAAGTATGACCAAATCCTGATAAATAATAATATTTTATTAAATTTTACCTTAGTATTATGAGTCTTTTTTATTCGTTACTGAGAATACTTTTAGTAACGCTAGTAGATCCTCTGGTAGATATTGCTTCTTCGAATGCTATTGCTGAAGTGGATGATTTCTGTGTAGAAGCAACAGTTCTTAAATAACAAAGTTTGTACTGTTGTTTTCGCGTGAATAAACCCAATTTTTCATAACGAAAAATTTTTTCCATTTGCGTGGGAAAACAGTACTTTTTCGCAAGAATGAATGAATATTTTCATTTGAAAAAAATAAATTGTTGACTCGGAGAGAAAACGGTTTGATTTCAAAAAACATAATTATTTTTTATTTGCGTAAAGTTGTATTATTTTTCAGAGCAAAATAATTTATTTTCAGTCAGAAAACCATGTTTCATTCGTGCAAAACCGAAACTTTTTTCCAGATCAAAAATGATTATTGTTCACACAGCAAAACAAATTTTTATCCATGTGAAATTGTGTTGTTTTGTGAGGGACGCCAGCACTTATCGATATTCTTTACATTTATTATTTACTAACTTGTACACTGTCTACGCATTTATCCTAGTTCTATTGTCTACCTGTGCCTAACTACAAGAGTCTATTCAGTGCAGTTCTATTATGTACCCAAATATATATTTTAATTATTATTATAAATATTTTCCACGAAGTGACAAACTGTAAATTGGTGCTATGTTGTAAGTACAAGGCGTGGCTTGTACATATTTCACCTGCAAACTTTGTATAAATATCTGTGTTCAAGCAATAAAGTTCAGAGTTAGCCTAGCCCTCAGAAAATTCTCTTGCAAAAGAAGCAGCACAGCTATAAGCTACCAAGCTACAAGCGCTGACCTGGTCGACTATTGGCAAGCACGAGGCTTGGCGGAAAGTGAGAACGGTTCGCCCTCTTACTGCGTATTCCCTTGCTACGGTGAGGAGTGCGACGCAAAGCACCTGGTGCCCTAGTAGTTCTGCTCCTACTAAAGTCGGACGATAGAGTTCGAGACAAGTTAAAGCGACAATAATTAGAGCATAATTATTGTCGATTTCGACAAAGTCAAAGCAAGCCAAACAATAATTACAGCATAATTGTTGTAAACTGCAAGCACTCATTCTGCACCAGATTCGGCTGCACCCATAACTGCACAAACCAGTAAATGCTCTTTAGCAATAATAGCACATTATTGTACGCTGACTTGGGTAAAAGCAGAGCACGTCGGAAAGGTGTACAGGTGGCTACCACCCGGACACCAATTCCTGTACAGTTTTACAAACAAAAAGTAATTTATTTTTCAGTCAGAAAACTACGTTTCATTCGCCAGAAAACACAATTTTTTTCCAGACTGAAAATGATTGTTTTCCGCGCGAAAAAATAAATTTTTATTCGCGTAAAATTGTTTCGTTTTTCAAAACCAAAAATGGTTTATTTTTCAGCCAGAAAAAAATATGTTTCATTTGCGCAAAAATGAATTTTTTGTCCAGATTGAAACATATTATTTTCCGTGTGATAAAATAAATTTTTGTTCGCATGAAATTGTGTAGTTTTCCAAACCAAAAACAATTTATTTTTTCCGCCAGAAAACCATGTTTCATTCAGGCGAAAACGAAAATTGCTTCCAGATTGAAAATGAATATTTTCCGCGTGATGAAATAAATTTTTATTTGCATGAAATTGTGTTGTGCTTCAAACCAAAAAAATAACTTATTTTTCAGCCAGAAAACTATGTTTCATTCGCGCGAGAACAAAATTTTTTCCAGACTAAAAATGATTGTTTTCCGCGTGATGAAATAAATTTTTATTTGCGTGAAATTGGGTTGTTTTTCAAACCAAAAGTAATTTATTTTTCATTCAGAAAATTCTGTTTCATTCGCGTGAAAGTGAAAAAGTTTCCCAGATTGATATTCTTCACGCGAAAATCCCTATGACTGTTGGTGCAATTTCAGCTACTTAAGAAGCACTGTTTTCACACAGAAAGCATCCACTTCAACATCAACAACTGAAGGAACAACATTTACTACTCCATTTACTGCGACTACTAGAAGGACTTTCTGTAGTAGGGTAAAAAAATAATAAATAAATATTTTTACTAGCTGACAGACTCAAATCGATGTGCTATTGAATATATATCTAATTTCCTACTAGTTGAGAAACTCAACTCACTATGCAAATTATCTAAAAAGAAATCAAAATCATAACCCGGATTTTTATGGATCTTTTTAGAATGTTTAGACAAGACAACACAAAGCAATTAAAGAATGAGAAGACGGAAACCCAGCAAGTTGTTTTTTCAACCTTCTTCTATTACTGATATGCCTTCAAGCAGAATTTTATGTTCTCAAGCGATAAAAAGGTGATGGTGATGACGATGATGATGACTCGAACTGCACAAAAAGAGATTGAATGGTTGTTGATGACTGTGTACTTCTTCAACGTACTGAGATTCCCTTTCAAGATGCCAGAGTCAATGCCCTGTCAGCTCTCATTGTCAAAAGCGCCTCTCTGTTAAATACTCTGTCTCCAGCTTGCCAACAAAACATTGAAAAAGCAGTTGAGATTCAGTAACTACCAATACCTATGGGTATGCAGGTATTAACCATTGAATTTCATGATAAAACGAACTGCAGCATCATCTACAACTATAAAAAGGATGAAACGATAAAGTGAAGAGTACTATTTCATCTGAGGTACGATTACTTGTTAATAAAGCTAAGCAAACAAAAACAAAACAATTTTGATCTACATGGGTGTTGAAAAGACTGGAAAAGCAATTTTTCGTGCTGCTAAAGGCAAAGGATGTTGTCGGAAGACGAAAGGCGCATTCGATATATTATCGGGGAAGAGTATGAGACAAATCAACGCTTATTTTGACGTAGTTCACCTCCAGGATTTCCCAACAGATAGCGTCATATGTTTCCAAAACCTGGAAATGCTTAGAAAATGTGACAGACGTCGAAGCAAGTCTGGTGAGTCTCTTTTAGCTCAATACAGATGTATCGTAGATGGAGATCTACTGGTTGGGGAAATGTACATCCCTTTTCAAATAGCTTCAGCTGCGGTATCGGAAAGATGTGGAGTTATTCTGTTCAAGGAACTAAAACAGGGTGCAAACAATTTAGTTTCCTACTATGTCAGTGTACTCACAGCCCATCAAGCTTTCATCCAAGTCTCCAAACTGGCTGATAGTCTAAATCTTCTTGCTTTTCTCAGCTACTTTGATGACGCTGAAAAAGAAGAATGTCAAAAACAAGAGCTCCAGAAACTAATCTATAACTCATGGGAATCATATCACTATGAAGGGGTAAGCTTTATCCGTTTTACTATGTAACCAAAAATGAATTTTAAGCTAAATTATTTACTGTCGTACAAGAAACTCATTAGGTAATATGACTTTTAGACGTAACTGAAGAATGTATGCTGAGAATGAGAGATAGTGAGACTGGTTCATGGCTTGCAAGAGATGAGGTCAACGTTAACTTTGAACAACATTTTATTTAGCAATTCTGAAAACTCACACTGATAGGCTTTTTGAATATATGCGATTTTCCATATGTAAAAAGTTTCTTGTGTGAAAACTTTATGGAGTATAAAAAGTGTGAATAACATAGCCTGACTGAAAAAAAACGTTCAATCCTGGTTGACCTTCATATCAAATACAGTTTACACATTCAAGTGACAAAAACCACATTTTTGTATGAGTAAAAAATGACTTTTAATTTGTGGGGAAAATAAATCTTATTCAACTGTTTAGAAAGCATTTTTCTAGCTGAAAAAAGACACATCTTCCCGCGGAAAACAAAGTCTCTATCGCATGACTAAACATAATTTTTCATAGCAAAAATGAATTTTCCATTTGTGGGAGAAAACAGTACTTCTTCGCGGGAATGGTGACGTTAAAACATAGTTTTCGAGCCAAAAACAATACATTATTTCGTGTAAAAATCCTTTATGATATATCGATTTTTCGCGTAAAAAAAAAGGTTTTTAGAACTGAAAAAACAATAATTTTCAGGTCAAAAAAAAGTTTTTTCTGACTACAAAAACAACATTTCTCCCGTGAAAGAATGATTTTTTTATACTGAGAACACCGATTTTTTGAGCTGAAATTTTTTCGCAAAAATCTTTGTTAATATACATACAATTTTCGAACAAATTACACAGATAAAACAGCTGTTTTGCGTCGTTGAAACACATTATTTTGCGCGAAAGTCCTTTATGTTTACATTTTTTTGTGCAAAAAGGGTTTTCTTATGGCTGCAAAAACAACACTTTTTGCATAAAAAAAACAGGTTTTTCCTGACAAAACTGACTGAAAACAACGCATTATTTTGCGTGGAAATCCTTCATAATATATACATTTTTTCGTGAGAAAAGGGTTTTTTATGGCCGCAAAAACAAATATTTTTGCATGAACAAAAAAGTTTTTCCTGACTACAAAACAACACTTTTTCGCGTAAAAAATATCTTTTCCAACTAAAAAAAACAACACATTTAACGTAAAATAAAAGTTTTTTTCTGACTACAAAAACAAAAATCCTCCAGCGAAATAATGAATTTTTGTTGTACTAAAAAAGAAACTTTTCCACACAAAAACACAGATTCTTGAGCTTTCTTTAATTGTAAAATAGACACATTCCCGCGCAAAAACCCTTTACAACATATTTGTTTTTTCACAGGAATAAAAAAACTTTTCATTGCAAATAATTCATTTTGTTTCGCACGAGTACCAAGACTTTTCTGCGCGAATAAAACATAGTTTTACGCGCGAATAAAACAACAACCTTTTCTGTCTGAGAAATCAAACTTTGAACGTAAAATAAATCCATTCTTTGCGTGAATAATTTATATGTATTAAAGGTTTTTGTGGAGGAGCAAAAGATCTCATTTACTGATGAGAAAGCATGTTCAGTTAGAAAAAAACATACTACTCAAGTTTGCTGCGTTGAAGAGTTAACAAACTGCACAAAATAAACGAATAGCAGCCCTAAGAACTGTACGCACGCTTTGCTCAAAAAAGTTAACTTTTGCGTCGAAGCCTATTTTTCGCTACGTTTTTTGCTGCTAACGAAAAACCCCTAATATACTCATTTGACGCTGCATATTGTCAGACACTGGAACTTTCTGTCAGTTCGTTACTTGCCGAATTGAGCGGAGTAAACTTTTAGCACCGTAGGATGTATTATACATAGTTCGAGTTTATATATACCACACTGAATACAGCAGAAAGCAGATATGTGTTAGTGCAGAGGAGACTGTACGGGTCTCTTTACCTTGGGGAGAGGGAAGAATTTTGCGGAGAAGGGGAATTTTTTTTCAAGTTTTTTAAAAAAATAATCTGAATATTTTCAATAATGCTTGAAATTACTCTTCAAAGACAAACAAGTCAACGCGGGTGAACTTTTATGAAGTAAACTGGATTAAAAACGGTGGTAACGATTTGTTGTTAAGGATTGCCTCTACATATAATGCATTAAAATGCAATACTCTTGAAAAAAAAAACAAAAACCAACCAATAATCCGAAAAACGTCTGCTAGTTTAACTCTACTGAAGGGGAGAACAGTCCATCAGTTAATCATATGTTCGCTCAAAGTTACCTAGTCATACATTGCACTCGTTACAACGAAGAATACTGATATTAAAAAGAGATGAGCTTCGATTATGGCTTCATTTTTAAAATACTCAAAATCTGGCGAATAAGTAAGTACGAACACATTTTCAACTAAGATGGCTGTCAATGTGCATTTTCACAGATTTTTGCAAGAAACATTATCATGAGTGTCAATTGTATCAAAAGCATTGTAAACACTATTATTTGTATGGTTGGCATAATGCTGTTTATAAGCACGTAGTGAACTGGTTTTGACTGTGATTGTAGTATCAGGTAAACTTGAGAGAGCTTAAAACACGGGTGTAGACTTGTGTTTGGATTGTGGATTTGTTCTTTGGCGCAACGAGTAGCTTTCACTTGCCTCAAAAATCTGTTAACATTCTTCTATTTAATTTTTACTTTGCAGCCAACTGACGGCTAAAATATTTTAAGCCACATCAACCAACTACTTGAAATATTTATCTATTTTTCCAGAGCTCGTAACTTAACAAGTATAACATAGAGCAGTGAAAGTGAGCTGAACATTACGCCTAAGAGTCAAAAACTTTAAAAAGTTTGTAATGACTTCGCTCAACGTGGAAGAGAGCTACTAAGTTGGCTGTAACGGCCAAGCTCTGTTAACAACCACTGTCAGCTACTCTACTATTAATACACAGACGCCAAAGCTACTCGCGCTTTTCCCTGGAAGGTGATCAGCTTGAGGAAAATAGTATGCCTTTGCCTACTAAAAGGTGAAAATATGAGTTTGTTGTCGTTTGTAAATGAGAGTTATCAGCTTTGTTCGAGTCAATCAAGTAAAAAAAAGTCTGTAGGTCCACACAATAAACAGTGAGTCATTCTCAGTGCAACGTTGTCTTGAATCAAAGTTGCATGTACAAACATTGTTTATTAGTGTTTAGTAGGTTCTTTTTTGTCGGAGCGTCTGATTTGACGAAAATGGCTCTGACACAATCTAATGAAAAGGTGTACAGCGCACCAATTCTCTCCCACTCGTTTCGCATTTGTTTCACTTGTTTGTCTTTGAAGAGCAATTTCAAGCATTATTAAAAATATTCACATTATTTTTTAAAAAACTCGAAAAAAAGTTCCCTTCTCCGCAAAATTCTTCCCTCTCCCCAAGGTAAAGAGACCCATACTTTTAAAAGATTAAAATGAATTCGTTACATTTTACACGCCCCAGTTACATTCAGAAACAGATTATCAAAAATAAAACCAAAATCCTTATCACATCATAGTAACTTTACTCTTTGCTTGTCAGCTGCTTGAGCAACCATAAATCCAGGCAACAGTTAACTGTCAGCAGACTTTAATAGTAAATGAATGCATACATAATGACTGTTTTGTGGATAGCGACGAGAAGGTCATATGTCAATGCCTGCAGTGGTTACTCTACAGTAATTACCATCGCACTCAAAATTTTACACTTATGCTCGCATTTGGAGACAAACCATACCTGTTTCAATAATATGACTGTGTGTTACAGCCTGAAGTCATGGGAGATCTGCTCCTATGGTGCTACTTACTTTACGTGCTCTCTCTGGATCATCATGAGAAAATAATGCAATTCTCTAGCAGCGGCAACCAACAACCACATTCACTATAATCAATTGATGGGAACTCATAAACTTGTTTGTGAAAAATTTGCTCAACAAAGTTTGTTCAACATGTTATAAACATGAATGCGGCAGAGTAAGTTACTACTCTAAACAATCGTTACTTGTTCTAGCAAACCAACAAGTTTAACATACCTGTTCGCATGTAGGGAATCTGCCCTGTTGTCAGTAGCATTGCCTGCTGGACTTCATGCTTTTGCTACAGTTACATAATTCATCGTCAATGTCTAGTTTGTCATCAGCACCCAATTCAACTCAGGAAATATACTTTATCAATAGTCAATTGTTAATGCAAGCAGTGTAGATTCAATATTTTCACATCTACCAGTTCAGCTAAACTTGTGTCAAACTTGAGTTGTGAACCAGTCTCTCAGGGTTAAATGAAATGATTTTTTTTGTTTACGGTACGTGTTAGCGGAGCTGTCTCCAAGTAAAACTTCACAGGTTCAAGTATTTACCAAGTACTTCTAATTTCAATCACAAGTACTGAAATTTGTAAGATTAAGTTGTGAAGTAGCGATTAGGTACCATGTGGAGAACGGAAGTACATAAGGAGTATAGCGTCTAAAATAATCCAGTATATCTACTTGTAACTGAAGTAACAAAAAACAATAGATTTTGATAACCAGGGAACATCCATCAAGGTTAAAATGGATTAATGAATGAGATTGATTAAAGTTAATTAAATCTAATCAAACACCAAGGATTAACAAAACATGGAATGGACCCAACCTTGCTGCATTTTGTCACCAATTTATAAAAGAAACTTAGGCCCCCACTAAATTGTAGTTTTTAATGCACAAAATACCAATAAGTATTTCGAGTGAGTACTAAGCAAGTATACCAGTAAAGCTACAAATACATGGCAGTGTTTTGCACAGAAAGACTGGAGTAGTATTTGGGGAGTATTTGGTACTCAAGTAGAACACCTCTGAGGTTTAGTAAGTTCTTGAGGACTATCTTATCCAAAAGGATCGAGACAGTTTGTTCGATAATCTTTTTATTTAGAACAGAATTTATAAATTTAATAGGACACCATTATCATTAAGAATTTACCACGCTTCTCTTTTCAAGATGTAAACACTAATAGAGCCACACCACGACATGTATGATTACCATGACACAATCATTGTTAGGAAACAAGAATTACAATGAGAATTGTGTGATATACAATGTCATTGAGGCGGTTTTGATTAGAGTGGTAGAGGTTTTCTAATTCCATTTTGGTCATTGATTCAGACTTCATCAATTAAAAGCATTCATGACTGCATCAAGTACAAAACAGCACCTGTTTCATAACCCTTTAGGTGAAACAGCCATAGTCTCCAAGAGGTCTTTACTGGCGGCTGTATGTAAAGAGTCACATTTGTTAAACGTGCTGCGTTATTTCAAATAATGTTAAAAAGTAGTACTTTCATTTTCTAGAATTTGTTAATAATAGACCCCCCAAGTTTTGCATTTTCGTTGTCATTGTTGTAATCAGCTACAACAATAATTTTCTAATTTAATTTGACTAAAAAAAAATCAGACAAAATACAAAGTAAATAAATAATTAATCTAAAATGGAATAAAAAATAAATATTGACTAGTTTATGGTTATTTTTTACCAATTTGGTTGATACTGTGGAAGGATTTGTTGGTTACCAGCTTAGCTGCCTAGCTGATAAGCAGTATGCACTTGTAAATGTGCAGTCAAGCAACGCAGTATAAACAGGCTTGGACAAGTATAGGCAGTGATGAATGCTAACAGAGACCACTGTTAGGCAGAAGGAAGAGACTCCGCCCATGTGCCAATCAAGGAGGAGGAATGCAATAGCCACCGCCAGCACTGATTGGACTATATACTATATCCCTTTATCATTGGTTGCTTAATGTTGTGCATGAATGATTCCTATTACTGTATTGGCTGCACATTATATGCTATATGTTATGTATCTGATAAAAGGCCGTGTAATGGCCAGTTTAGTTGAATTGATAATAAATCTTTGGATACAAACACTTCTCTCTCTTCACTTACAAGAACTCGCAGTAGTAGCAGACCGGTATTTATACCGAAAAACAGTTAGCGGTTAGCAGAACAGGGTTGGTCAGACCTCAGTAGGAAGCCATACAGGGCAGGGCGCAAGCCCCTGTATGAGCTTGTATACAGCAGGGTCGGCTGTAGGTAGGGTGGCAGCAGACTGACTCGGTGTCCGTCGCCACGTTCATAGAGCAAAGTAGGGAAACAAATTGCACTAGCCTACATAAAAGCAGTTGTGTCCAAGTAGTAAGAGTGAAAACTACTACAATACTGTTTACCAGTATTTGACATATGGAAAGTGGCAGCTCTGAAAAGTGAATTGCATATATAGAATCTGTGACAATGCAGCTTTAAAAAAGTTAATGAATACTTATGGCATATTTATAATATCAGTATTCATTTATAATCTATATATTGGTGTTTTTCTCTGATTTCAATAGTTGTTTGGCTTTACATGTAGTCACATGGCTCATGGTGGAAAAAACCAAAAGACAATAACAATATATTGATTTAAAAAAATATGTTCGCCTGCCGAGTATTAGTATTACCCAGTTGAATTAACTTCTAAACCACTGCACTTAGAGAACTAAAGGTGGCTGCAAACACATTCAAACTTGCTCTTTGTTCTAAAACCAGAGATATTAGCAGATTTAACATCTTTAAAACAAAGCCCTCCAGCTTTACGACAATTCTAAAGGGATTTATTTCATCATCTATTTACTCTTTTCTTATCTTTTACCTTTTTTTCTACCCTTCCTTATACGTATGTACCGAACAAAGATTGCTTCAACTCGCCTCTTTACTAATGGCGGTATATTTATTAATGATAAAACCATTAGATAGTATCAGGAATACAAGTTATGTGGATAAACCACTTTACACAAGTTTTTGGGATACAGCTTGGTTGTTGCATGCACTCAGCCAAAACAAATAGCTGCCATGACTGACACATAGCATAACTAACATGCAGGTAAAACAGTTAGAAAATACTGCTCTTGCTTCCAGGTTTGTACAGAGAATAACGCTATTAACAGAAAATTTTTTTGTCATTGTGCAGGCTCATCTCCAACAAAGTGCAGTAAGCATTGATTTTATGGAATATCGCGCAACAAATTACCACGCGAAGTGTTTATAGATTATACTGATCACAAATACTATGAAGAATGTGAATAATCATAAATGTCCAACAAAAGCAAAAGTTTTCTGTAACTTCAAGAGTTACGTTCCAAATGAGATGAAAATAAATAAAAAAAGAGGTTGAGTTTTTAATGAAAAAAATGTGAAGTTGCTACCATTATTAAAGCGCTCACAATTTGTTAAAGTAATTCATTGCAAAGGTTTTTGAGAGACTTAGGATTTTCATGAGAAAAATGTAAATAGTGAGGACAGTCAGAAAACTTACTGCTGCAGGTTCATCCTCATTGATGCTACTGTCTGTTATACGAATATGAAATTTTACCCAATAAACAGAAGCTTCCGAAGAAATCAACACCGTTTCAACTGTATGACACAGTTATTTACGGGACAAACATTGGAGTGGAAACAAGGTACTTGACGTTTTTCAAGTCAGTCAAGGTCACTTTATAGGGATGGTATTGACAGACTTTCTGCCTAGAATATTTAAAGTAGTGGTTAAAAATGTAAGCCCGGGATTTAAGTACATTAACTTGGAATAAACGTTTATCCCATTTTTTTTTCTGTTGGCAGTAAATTTGGAATCTACACGAGCATTTCCGTGAGGTTGTGTGCCAGTTTTGCAGGCTGTAAGCATTTTAAAGCGTTGTATATTTTTCCCGCTCCACTCGCCGTTTCTACAAAACTTTCAGTTTTGATTTGCTAATGTCAAAGAACGAGTTGATTTACATTTTTATGTTGTCTTTGCTAGGTTACTGCAACTTAGTAATTTTCTCGAAATTATTCAAAGGAGATGGTGTTTTATTATTCATGATGTACTATTAATGAAATATTGGTTATGAAAAATTATGAGAGATATACTATGTTATTTTTATTTTGTTATTTATGATATGTAATTAATAAGTACTAATGAAAAAAATAAGAATTATAAAGAAAGTAATAATTAACTACTGCTTTGAAAAATTACCTCTTAAAATTGGAAAACCGGGCTCATATAATATAGGTACCAGCAATTTGATAGGCTGGTGAAAATTGAGCACAGTCCATGTGGTTGAATAAAGCTCCCCTACAGAAACAAACAAGGATTGAAAAATTGTGTTGGGCAAAAATTGTAACAATGTTAGCCTAATAAAGCATCATTTAAGCCAGCAATGGAGAATCCCTGGTTGCTGTCAGTATAAAATCCGCAAGTTCAATCAATTTTAAGCACCCATTTTTTTATCAGTTTCTGTTGTTCGGAATTTTCCATGACCAGTTTGTGTTTCCACAATTGCTAAAAAACCCAACGTAGCTGGCTGGGGTTGGAACTAAAGGCGCCACAGATGCACTACCAAGAAGTTAGGCACATGGACATTCACGCCAAGTAGGCTTCTACTTTACGTATCTGACTGCTGGCCAAGATGTACCTAAAGCCAGCAGGTCAACGTCAAGTCAGGTTTGCGCTGCAGTTTTTCGCCAACTTGGACACATTTGTCCCTCACAGAACATCAAAATTTTATAGCAACAAAAACAGGTCATACAAACAGAGTGGACAAAATTGTTAGAAGTCTTTGTGAAGTGGCGAAAGATTGTTACTCTCCAATGCAAACTTTAGATAACTTGGTTGCTTGAAAAATTGTCTTTTAATATACAAAAATGCACATTAAACACATTTATTTTACTCAAGCAAAGATGGTACAGTACACACATTTCTTTGTGGCACAAAACATGAGGCGAGACACAAAAGGAAAGTGATACCGTATTTTTTATATAGCGCATGAAGATTGTCGATTTTGCTACTTTGCGGCAATGAGATAGAGAGCTGGATTCACTAACATATCCCTGAATCTCAATCAATTTCATAAAGCAAAGATTGTATGTTCAAAGCCACAAAGTTCAAGTACATTTTAAATAATATCTGAACTAATATTTAAAAATGACTCGCCCACCTTTTCACATGCGTTACTGTAAATAAATCTGTGAGCTTATCATCAGAGACTCATACATCAGCAGAACGCACATAATTAATGTCAGCATTGGAACATAACAAGGGGCTCATTTGTAAGCTTGGGCTAATCAAATAGTAAATATAGTAAGTGATGACTTCTCTTCAATAACATAACAGCCACAAAGCTACTAAGTTATGCAGTGTACTTTGATACGCAAAAAGAAATGTAAGCGCTCCCTACTCCTGAAGTAATATTTGTTTTTCTGAAGGTTTCCGCTTTTCACTTCCTGTCTCGATGGCCCACTTACTAGCCTGTGAATAATAGTGTCAGCTTCAACACAGCAGTCTGCCAACGGAGCTGGTGATGTTGGTTTGCTTGGAGCAGTCTAAGTGCACGTTTTAAAAATAATCATCAGTCATTTTCAACAAAACAGGAGAAAGTGAGCAAATCGTTGGTTTTAAAAGAGTCTAAATATACCTGGGGTGTCGTACCCCAAACCTTTGGGGACATGGATACCTTTTGTGTTTGGAAATTTATTGCTTTCAAGTGCTTCCAGTGATTAAGTGAAGTGTTTATAGTACTTTGTAATCAAATTCTATGTAGAAACCAAAAAATTAAAGACTCAAGGCTTTGCAAAACGAAGTGTTTCTGAAAGAATTTAGTGTGAGATAACCTAAAAACCGCCCTGTTAGTTGAGTAGTGATTATGAGATAAACTTACGTGCCATTGATGCAAATCACTGATAACCACAGAAACCTTAAAAAATTAACACCTTTGTTTTAAAAACCTTAAGACGGGCTTCGTAAGAAACACTTTTTGTTTAGAGTTGTAAAACTGTTGAGAAAACTCACCAGAGGCAAAAAAATTGCTATAGGTTTTTAGAGTTCTATGGAGGTCGAAAACAATGCTGTCGAGATAAGGGGTTTTCTGCAAACCGCAGCTCCATCATGAGATTATATAGCATATTCCATCAAGTAGTTTGTACCATTTTAATAAAGTTTTCAGTTAAAAACTACCTTTCAAAAATCTTAAATATTGTTATTTAGTACTTTTTATTTTTTGTCTTGGAAAGATAGCCAGTACTTCAGATTTAATTATTATCGTTGTTGTGAAAAAAACATCGCAAATAAAATCTTGGTAAACTTTTTTTGTTATATAATACTATTACCAGGTTACACTGATGCTATTGTTTGATTAATTTTCCACTTGAAAATTATTCATTTGATGAAAATCTTCCACTAATTTTTTTGATTTTAGTCGCAACCACTATCACGTGAACGCCGCTGTATGCATAATAGCGTGTTTACCAAAGATGAAAAAAATGCTGACTAGAGAAAACAGCTCCAAAAAACTTCAAACTTGTTGCTTTTGCAATCAAGAAAGTCTCCACAAATACCAATATTTGGGATACCCTACTTCCATACAAACGAGCCAAAAGTTTGAAAACTCACTTTATAGCTCTATATAACCTGTTGCGCTTTTGGGAAAAAAATACGTTTCGGTGAGTGTTGATTACACCTATAGGAATCGCCTTACTGGTGAGAAGGCAACTCCAGATAATTTTTCTAAACACTTTCCAACCTCGAAAATTTTAAATTGAATTAAATCTTCTTGAAAGTAGGCGTCCTAGGCCTTTTAATTGGTGAGATTTTGATAATTTCCTTATAATAGACCCACAAATTTATGATCAACATAAGCGAGACAGATGCTTCAGGTCTGAGACGGTACGCTTCCATCTTCATATTACGTATTTACTTCTGATATAAAAAAGTTAAGCATTTTCTTAGTACTTTCTTCTATGAAAACTCTCCCAACTCGATAGTTTTATTAAAACAGCATAATCTTATTAAAAACAGCAAATATATCGGTTGGTTTTCCTCAGTAACCATGCAAACTTGGAGAATGGTGATTTAATCTTGTTATATGATTTACAGTTGTGCGAATCAATATTATTAGCAACAGCAACAATTCGATCGATGCTTGACCAAAAACACATTCAGCTATCACAAAACCTTGAGACATCACACTGATCGAAGTAAAATTAAAAACGTAATTGAATAATTTTAGAGTCACCTTTCCATGCTACCAGTATTACAAGAAGGTAGCTAAAAAATGAGGTGTGATATCTAGCTCCCAAGGGGTAGAACGTAGAGTACCAGGTGTCTTTGTACCTGTTTTCAAGTGAATATGGTACCTACACTATGCACAGATAAACAGCATTTTTGCTCCTCTCCGTTTTTGACAGTGGATAGTAAACTCGTTCATAGAAAATTAAATTCAGTTTAAAAAAAAAACAAGTGATATATTCTGGAGCAATTTAATTATATTTGCAGAAATTCACCTCACAGAACAACACAATGTTTTGGTGCATTTAGAACAGTCGTTAATGCAGTACTGAATGGTTTTGTGAAGTAGCCTGCAGCTGCGACTCTCAAACGCAAGCTTTACTTGCAAAATAATTTAGGCCCTCCTTATAGCCAGACTGGTAATTTGGCAATCCAATATTTGTAACAAAAAACCACAAAAAAAGTACATAAGCGTTAATGATGTGGTTGATATTTGCTGGGTTCATTTTGAAAACCTAACCTGGATAACTTTCTTCCAGCCAGCCAAATACACCGATTATGAGGGCAGACTTCCAGCACGTTACCAATATACTACATTTTCATAGGTGTGTAAATTATTACTGAAGTGTTACTCACATGACACTTGACAGAATTACCAAAGCTGCTACAGGCACACTCCTCAGCTGGCCTCATTTACTCGACACAATCATATTTCGGCAAAGTGCAGCACCCTCGCTGGATGTTCCAGGCATCGTTCATCCAATCAACAACAGTGTTATAAAATACTTAACATAACATTGGTTATTTAATTAATGCACAACAGCAACTGTAATGTAAGGGTTACAGGTTTTGCACAATGAGCACCACCCTTACAAATCAAAACTCAGTAAAAAGGTAACTCTGCTAAGGCAAGCTAGTATAATATCATGGATTGTCCCAAGCTCATCTTGACTAAAACTATTTAATGCATAAAAAACTAACATTATTCGGTTGCAAATTACCAAAATTTTCACTAAAAACTGATACTGTATAGTTTAGAGTGGACACTGTTGCCTTAAAAAAGTATGGCTTGACTAGAAAGATAACTTATTTTTCCTCTAACATAGGTTCAACAGCCAGTGTCATACGCAAACTGTCAAAGCAAGTTTTCAAGATAGAAAAAAAATATCCAAAATCAAAATATAGAATAAGTAACGTAACACTTTTGTTTCAAGACTCATTACATATATCACATATGTAGCATATGCCCTTTAAGAACTATAGACAAGTCAATTTTATGGTAAACAGAAACAAAAACGGTAAAATGTTAAATGTAACCTCGCCAATTAACTTTTCATTGTGTAACAAAAGTAAAATAAAATTCCTCACTCTCTCAGCATATTGCAGTTTTGGATGTGACCTTATGAGATCTGTTCAAATAACTTGAAACTACTAGTCTGAAAACTGACGCTATTTTTGAGAAAAACAAACTGGTAACATATAAAATAACACTTATTTATATATTATTTTATATTTATATACTCGCTATATATACATTATAAATCATAAATTACAACAATAATCATCTCAATCATCACACTCGATTGATGACAATCCGATAATCATGAAAATTTAATCACACAGTTTTTTTCTCATTCGTCAATAAAGTTATTTTTTGACCAATTTAATAATTATATTAGTAATGATGATTGATATCGATTTAATACTTCAATAGCTGAAAAATACTAATAATAATAATAATAATAAGAATAATAACAATAACAATAATAACAATAATAACAATAATAATAATAATGAAAATGATAACGGTAATGATAACGATAACGACAGCGACAACAGAAACAACAACAATAACAGTACTAATAATAATAACAATACTAATAATAATACTAATAATAATAATAGCGCCAGTAGTGAATACTTCACTAATACCGGCTTGGTGCCCGGCGCTTCACTGGACCATGAACCCCTCTGGTGCAAGGGTTAGATTCTTGTGAGAACCAGCAGCTAAGGAAGAGAATTCTGACAGAAATCAACCACTCATACAATTATGATGAATTCACAAAGAAACAGAAACCACTACGGCGTGGAGCGGACCAGCCAGTCTGGCCAACTCTTGCCCAGCAGTTCTCCTGTGGGAAACCAGGCAGGGATCGGTCGTCAATCTGCTACTGGAACCCGTAATACTGTAGAAACCAGAAGGTGTTGGAGTCGGCAAGACAACATCAACCCAATGGAGTGCTATTTTCTCAGCCAACCAAAGAAACGGGGATATATGAAGAGAATGCATCAGATCTGGAAAGAGAGAAAGCTGTTTAGCATCACCGATCAGAGGATAGCAGACCAGATCAGAGTGATCAACCGAAATGGACTTATGTCAACGCTGGAGATAGAAGAGGTAAAGAGAAGAGTTATGAATGAACCACCAACAACTGAGACAGAAGAACATCCTAATGAGAATGTGAACAACATGGCACAAGTGGAAGAGGAAGAGAGAAGTGGAAGAGGAAGAGAGGCAAGCAACACCAGATCAGAGAGAAAGGGTGCAGACAGAACATGAAAGAGAAATAATAGAGAAACTTAAAGAGATAATGACAAACATCGAAACAATGAGGACAATACCAAGAGCGAAAAAGATACCGAAGGCAAAGATCAGAAAATAAACAGCAGAAATCAATCATGTCATTGGCCTTGTGGACACCACGGACATTACACAGACAAGCAATCTCATCCTGGCTGGAGCACAACTGGTATGTCAGAGACTGGATGCTGGCAGACAGGCGAAAGGAACATCACAGACTGAAAGGGAACCACCTTGGAAGCAAAGATTAGAGAAACAAGCTGTAAGTATAAGAAAAGACTTGGGAACAATGATAAACATCAAAGAAGGGCGCCAACAACCTACAAGATCAATATCATATAAATACAGACTGAAAAGAAAAGGAGTTGAGACCGTGATAGAAGAACTGAAACAACGATTGAAAAACACAGCGGCAAAGATCAAAAGATACAGTGACAGGGTGAATCGGTATCATGAAAATCATCTGTTTGAAACTGATCAGAAGAGATTCTACCAAAAGCAGAAGGGCGAAGATCGGAATGAGGTGCCAGCTCCTGAACCGGAAGCCGCAATAGAATTCTGGAGTGGAATATGGGGAAGAGAGCATGAGCACAACAGACAAGCTGGATGGATAAAAGAGACTAAAATGGAGATGCGAAGTGTGAACCAACAAGAAGACATGGAAATTAGCGCAGTGAGTTTGAAGAAAGTCCTGGGGAAGTTAGCACCATGGAAGGTAGCTGAACCAGACGGGGTACAAGGTTACTGGGTAAAGAATTTCACTAGCCTACACGATAGAATAGTGACTCAACTCAGTGATGTTGTGAGACAAGGGAATCCATCTAAGTGGATGACTACAGGACGCACAGTGTTGATACCCAAGGATCCGAGGAAAGGCAACATACCATCAAACTACAGACCGATAACGTGCTTACCTATCATGTATAAAGCGCTCACTGCAATGATTTCGGAAAGTATATACAGACACCTGGAGGAAAAAAATTTAATACCATGGGAACAGAAGGGCTGCGGAGGAAGAAGCCGAGGAACTAAAGACCAACTGATTATAGATAAGTATATAATGAAAGACAGTAAGAACCGAAAAACAAACCTGATGATGGCGTGGATAGATTACAAGAAAGCATACAACATGGTGCCACACAGCTGGATTACATCCGTACTTGAGATTGTGAAAGTGGCGGAAAACACAATGAAATTCATCAAAGGCAGCATGGAAATGTGGAACACAATTCTTGAAAGTGAAAGTAAAGAACTAGGAAAAGTGCATATCAAGAGGGGCATCTTCCAGGGGGATAGTTTGTCACCACTGATGTTTGTGCTAGCCATGATACCACTGACATATGTATTGAGGAAGATGAAACCATCATACACAACAAAAGAAAAGAACAGCGTAAACCACCTCCTATATATGGACGATCTGAAGTTGTATGGGAAATCAGAAAATGACATAACATCACTAATCAATACTGTAAGAATTTATAGCAATGACATTGGAATGGAGTTTGGACTAGATAAATGTGCCACCATCATACTAAAGAGAGGGAAACTAGCTAGAGGAACTGATATACAAATGCCTGAAGGAGATGCAATACACCAGATGGAAGATAATGAAGAATATAAATATTTGGGAATATTAGAAGCAGATGATATCAAACATAAGAAAATGAAAGACAAGATATTCAAGGAATACTCAGATAGAGTAAAAAGGGTTCTGAAGTCGAAGTTGAATGCAGGAAATTTGTTCCAAGCTATAAACACTTGGGCTGTTTCTTTGTACAGATATGGAGCAGGAGTTGTAGAGTAGACAAAAGATGAACTGAAACAGATTGACAGGAGGACACGGAAATTGATAGCAATGCATCGTGGAATGCACCCGAGATCAGATGTAGACAGACTCTATGTTGAAAGGGGAAAGGGAGGAAGAGGCCTCATGAGCATTGAGGACACAGTGAAGTATGAAAGCCACAGTCTGAAGAAATATACAGAAGAAAGTCAAGTGGAAGAGATACGTAATGCAGGAAGAGTGATAAGATCAGACGAGGAAGACATGACAAAATCAGGATACAGAGACAAGCAGAAAACAACACGTATAGATGAATGGGTTGAGAAACAGATGAATGGACAATGCATCAGACAAATGAAAGAACACACGGCAGTAGAAACGTGGAAATGGATGACACGAGGGAGCTTGAAAAGAGAAACGGAGAGCTTAATTGTCGCCGCTCAAGATCAGGCACTGAGGACGAATTACAGGAAGGCCAGTATAGAAAAGAGTTCGGATGACGCAAAGTGCAGACTGTGTAAGACCCGGGATGAGACGATAAGTCACTTAGTCAGTGAGTGCCCTAAAATCGCACAAACAGAATACAAACACCGACATGACAAAGTAGCTGCAGCTGTGCATTGGAGCATATGCAAAAAGCACGGTTTACCACACACAGAGAAATGGTATGATCATAGAGCTGAGCCAGTTTTGGAAAACGAGAAAGTAAAACTGCTATGGGACTTTAACGTTCAGACAGATAAAGTGATAGAAGCGCGAAGACCGGACCTCATATTAGAAAATAAAGAGACCAGCGAATTTCAGATTATAGATATAGCAATACCTGGGGACACAAGAGTGATAAAGAAAGAAGAGGAGAAGATTGATATGTATAAAAATCTAGCATTTGAGACTGGACGACTGTGGAAAGTGAAACCTAAGGTGATACCGATAGTGATAGGAGCACTTGGGACAATATCCAGCCGTTTGATATCTTACATGGCTGAGATTGGAGTACAGCTATCATTTGAAACAATTCAAAAGACTGCCCTGTTGGCTACGGCCCAGATTCTACGAAAGGCTCTACAGTAAAACGGAATAGTGATAACCCTTTGGCCCTTAGCTACGGCCCGGGCTCACTTTACACCAACTGTCAGGTTGTGAAATTTACTTCCCGAATAATAATATATTATATCACGTCTAATAGTAAATGATGAAAATTATCATTAGTGATAAAAAATACCAATAATAATGGGTGGAAGTAATTATCACAGTGATAATTATCATCATTTTTTTAATATGATCAACTATTATTAACATTCAATAATATTTAAGGTTTTCAATGCTATTATTATTAAGTTTCTGATTGACTTGCAAAATTTTTTCCACTCGGAAAGTTTTACTCAATCACTGCTAGTTTCACATGAAATAATTTAATAATTATCCAGCTAGCTTTCAGTTTAAATGAATGTAAGACATCGAGTTGATGTCCAGTTTCACTAACTAGTGGGAAATTATATATATATAGGTATTTTGTGACGTGAACAGCATAGCATACTGTATCATACTCGATAGTAGCAAAAATGGTTTGCACTTTAGAGTTTCCAGACTGCAGACATTCCGACTTTTTAGATGCAATTTGATGTTGACATGCGCCATTGTTTCCATGAGAATATTGGAGAAGATGTTGTTATACTTTGCACAAGAAAACTTGATGGTGAGTCTATTGTGCTCTGTCCATGTCGGACTATTTACGACTTCTGCTATTCATTGCAGCTAAGTCTTTCACATCATTTAGGTCTTGCATGGCAAACCAATGTTTTAATCGAGCCTGCAGTGTCAATAATTTCAATTGGCCAACTATTGCACTATTACTATTAATTCTTCAACCATTGTCGATTTACCACATTTGCACCTTAATGTGCAAGCCTACCGTCAATAATTGACATAAATAGTTGTAAATGTTGCGCAACAATTTGTTTTTATTTTCAATCCAGACAGGATTGCTACTTTTAATATTTATGGTCGCAGTTTTTTATCGATAGACTCATGTTTATGATTATTGATATATTAATGATGAAGGTCTTTTGTGTTAAGAAATGCCAATATTGAACATTTGCTTAGTGAAAATCTCGTAAGTCAGGTCTGAAGTTACAGGTTCAATTACAGACACCACAAACAAGTTTTTTTTTATGCGTACATGTCATTTTCTAGAATTGTAAACTGAGCTAGTACACAATATAGATACTGGATGTTAGTAGCTTGATAAGGAGCAGACAAGCTAATGTACTTTCGATGGGTTTCAGAAGACTTAAACTTCTCCTGTCTGCACCATTTGAAAGTGCCTTAGCGGAAGTCCAGGGCCGGTCAGCGTTATAGCATTGTCAATGGAGGCGAATAATTGTTGGAGCCGTCAGTGCAAGTCTATTGGTGTTTAAAGAAAATACTTAATAGCTTTATTGGCAAGACCATCAAAATGTTTGGCTCTGCTTTCAGCACCAAACCTTTCAGTGTATTGACTGGTTGGCGAAGTTTTACTGGCAAATGCAGCTACTCTTCATCTTGTTGTTTGCTTCAGCCCTGCTTTTACTATATTGCAAGAATAGCTACAGATGGTGAGTCCTTTTGGCTAGCCAGCATAACATGTACAGTTAGGGGCAATCATTGTGTAAATTTTTGTGAAGTGTCGCAGTGTCAGTAGGTAGGTGTGCTGTAAGGGTCAAGGAACTGCCAGTAATATAGTTCACACGTGGTGTCACTGGTGCATAGGAAGCCAACGGTTCTGTTAGTGCATGCACTACTGGTACTATCGTTCACAAAAAAATGAATTGTTTCATAAGTGTTAGTTTGAGTTTTGCTGTGATGAAAGTCTTTACAAACTGTTGGAAATCAAAGCAACATTTCAGTCCCTTGTGCATCCATCTACCTTCTATGCAAAGCATATGTTTGGCAATATCAGTGTTTGAGCAGCCACAAGTGAGATCCACTTCAAGAACTTGCTTGTGAAAGCACTATTCCCATGACTTGTGTCACCAACTGTAACAGTACATTATGTAGCAGCTTGTCTATTGGCCAAAAACTGTGTCAAATAGATGCAATTGTTGAGACTTGTACCACTCGGAGTTAAAGTAATTTGTTTCGTAGTTATCTCTACTTGAAAAACAAAACTTTACGAAACTCCATAATTTCTTCACAAAACTATTTGAATAGCATTTGAAGTATTTGAATCAACCGTTTTGTAGTAGAGTTCTGACCAATTTCTTGTTTTCTGGCGATTATGTCAGACTGAGTTCCATGCAGCACTTAGTAAGCACATGAAATACTGAGCTGTAACTACAACATAAAGCGAACTACGCATTGCTATACATTAGTTGGATGATTGCTTTATGACAAACCTCACAAACATTAGCTAATCTTTTGAAGGTAAGTAGATACACCTGTAGGTGTAGGTTGAGAATGTGTCCTTTTTGTGAGTCACTCCTTGCGTCTTGTAAAGCCTCCATTTGTCCTACGGTTCACACAGTGTATTCACTGTTGAAACTGTCAAAAAAACAAGGGAACAGTAAAAATATATCCACCTAAGACCTCATTTAGCAGCATTGCGCAAAAGTTTTCTACGCGTACATAGCATTCGCTAGAACTGAAAACTGAGCTGGAACACAATATAGATGCTGAGAGCCTGAAAAAGGAGCAGAAACACTGCTGTACTTTCAATGATTTTCATATGACTCCAACTCCACCCACTGTACCATTTTAAGACGCTTTAACAGAGTTCCTGAGCTGGTGAGCACTGGGCGATTACAAATGCAACCAAATAAATGTTGAAGTTGTCGATGCATGTCTCTTGGTATTTGATGCAAGTCCTCATTTCCTTATTGGCAAGACCATCAATTTGTTTAACTCTGTCTTAAAAAAAAAACCTTTCAGGGTATTGGCCAGTTGGCAAAATTATACTGGCAAATGCAGCTACTCTTCATCTTGTTGTTTGCTTCAGCACCGCTTTTACTACATGGCTAGAACAGCTACAGATGGTGAGACCTTTTGACAAGTCAGTATAACATGTACACTTGAGCTCAATCATCGTGTAGGTTTTTGTAAAGTGTCGCAGTGTGCTGTAAGGGTCAAGGACCGGCCAGTTGGTTAACTCAGACATGGTGTCACTGGTGCATAGGAAGCCAACGGTCCTGTTAGTGTGTGCACTAGTGGTACTGTCATTAACAACAAAACATGAACTGTTTCATAGATGATACTTTGAGTTTTGCTGTGATGAACTTCGTTACAAACTAATGGAAATCAAAGCAACATCTCAGTCCCCTGAGCATCTATCTACCTTTTAGGCAAGCATATGTTTGGCAATATCAGTGTTTGAGCAGCGACAGGTGAGATCCACCTCAAGAACTTGCTACTGAAGGCACTATTGCCATGTTTTGTGTCACCAACTGTAACAATACATTATGTAGCAGCTTGTCTATTGGCCAAAAACTGTGTCAAATAGATGCAATTGTTGAGACTTGTACCATTCGGAGTTGAATCATTTTGTTTCGTAGTTATCTCTACTTGAAAAACCAAAAACTTTCCAAAACTCCATAACTTCTTCACTAAACTGTTTGAATAGCAATTGAAATAATTCCATCAACCGTTTTGTAGTAAAGTTGTGACCATTTTTTTTTTTGCCGATTATGTCAGAATAAGTTCCGTGCAGCACCTAATAAGCACATGAAATACTGAACTGTAACCGCAACAAACAGCAATCTACGCATTGGTGTACATCAGTTGAGGCAGTGCTTCAAGAAAAACCTCACGAAAGTTTGCTAATCTTTCAAAGGTAAGTAGATGCACCTGTAGAGGTGTCGGTTGAGCATGTGTCTTTTTTGTGAGTCACTACTTGCGTCTTACAAAGCCTCCATTTGTAATACGGTTCACACAGTGTATCCACTATTGAAACTGTCATGTCATGAAACAAGAGAAAAGTAAAGACAAATCTACTCAAGACATCCGTAAGCAGCATTGCAAAAAGAACTTTCTACGTGTACATAAGATTTTTTAGAATTGAAACTGAGCTAGAACACAATATAGATGCTGGATGCTGAGAGCCTGAAATGGAGCAGACGAACTGCTGTATTTTCAATGGTTTTCAGAAGACTCAAACTTCACCTGTCTGCACCACTTTTGAGTGCTTTAACAGAGTTCCTGAGCTGGTGAGCACTGGATCATAATGGATGCAAGAGAATAAATGTTGGAGTCGTCGGTGCATGTTTGTTGGTGTTTGAAAAATCTCCTCATAGTTTTATTGGCAAGACCACCCAAATGTTTGGCTTTATCTTCAGTAACGAACCTTTCAGTGTATTGAATGGTTGGCAACTTTATACTGGCGAATGCGACTAATCATCATCTTGTTATCCGTTTCTGCACCGCTTTTACTATATTGCAAGAATAGCTACATATGGTGAGACCTTTTGCCTAACCAATGTGACATTTACACTTAGGTGTAATCATTGAGTAGTTTTTTTGTAAAGTGTTGCAGTGTTGGGAGGTTAGTGTGCCCTAAGGGTCAATGACCTGCCAAAAGGATAACTCACACCTGGTGTCACTTGTGCATATTAAGCCAATGGTCCTGTTAGTGTATGCATTACTGGTATTACCATTAACAAACAATGAATTGTTTCACAGGTGTTATTTTGAGGTATGCTGTGATGAAATTCCTTACAAACTGGTGGATGTGAGAGGAACAATTTAGTATTTTGTGCATCCTTATACCTCCTATGTGAATTGTGTCATTGGCACTATCAGGGTTTGAGCAGCCAAGTGAGATCCAATTCAAGAAATGGCTCCAAAAGGCACTATTGCCATGCTTTGAGTCACCAACTGAAACAAGACATTGTTTGGCCTATTGTCTATTGGCCAACAACTGTGCCAAAGGGACGCAAATGTTTAGATTTGTAGCACTCGGAGTTGAAGGCTTCTATTTCGTAGTTATCTCTTTGGAGACCTAAACTTCACAAAACTCAATCATTTCTCGCCAAGCAAGATGAACAGCAATCAAGTCTTTCAATTAACAATTCATAGTAAAGTTGATTCTCCGTTGTGGTATCACTCTTTAGGAACTTTAGTGTTAGAAGAGCTTCATCTCGAAATCTCTTTAGCTGTTGTGATCAGTTTCTGCTAATGATACGAACATTGCTTGCAAAAATCTGTAATGTATCTTCGGCTGTTTTATTGCATAAGTTTTGCAGAAGTACCAGGTATTCTTTAGATAGTGGTTTAGGATTGTGTGTATTGTGTTGCCATCGACAGTCTTCATTTCTTTGAGTAACTCTTAAAACAAAAATTGTTAATAACAAATATTGTGCATTATAAAGAGTTCCCATGGTTCATAAGCAATATTTAGTGAGCCAATATTATCTGAGCACAACAAAAAACCCTACTTAACTAACAAATTGTCTTTGCGCAAAAACCCCTCTATCACATATGAGGATTTTTGCTGGAAAAAAAAATTTTTGTCCCAGAAAACCCATGTTTAATTGACCAGTAATAAGGGTATGAGTTGCCTTACCAGTTCAGAGGCCAGCAATACTCCTAAGAAATCAAATACAAAAGCCTATTATGGGTCAAGACATGGGTAAACTTACAACTCAATGAGTCCAAAACAGAGATAAAAACAAATCGCTTTACTTCAGCGGCGGACAAAGCAGCACTCAATGATGAAAGCACCAGCTAAAATAAACTAGAGAGCAGCAGGTTTAGCCAATTATAAATTAGGTTATATCCTGAACAAGAAAATGTGAGTTTCTTACACAAAAATCTTTCCTATGAGTAGCCGAAAACTGAAAAACAGGAACTGTGATGCTGCGAAAGTTTATGACTTGCATCAAAGACATTCTAGGTCAAAATATTAAAGAAACATAATTTATTTTAATGTTCCTTGATAAATATTGCAGGAAAAACATTTGTAGATGATCAACTTGTGCCTAACCACAGCGGCTGAGGCATTTATTGATTGAAATAATAAAAATAACTTTGTACCAAACTTTGTATGAAGATTTCTGTTGAATGTTGATGAGCTTGTCTTCCAAATCATCCAACTGGCTATGTGATAATCTGAACACTTTTCTGAATTGCAGCACAGTGTTAATGACATCATCAATTTCTGAGTTGTTCAATCATAAAGGATTGACCCACTCTATCATCCTTAGGAACTCATCATCAAGTGGCAGATGAGACATAAGGTATGTGGCAGTTTCTTCCAATTGTGATGTTACTGAAGATAGAAACTTTGACTTAGCTGCAGTGCTGATGACATCAGAAGATCAGAGCTGTACAAGTCTAGGACTTGTTGGAAACAATTTATTGATTTCCTTCTCTACAAATATCAATGTTGTAATAAACATTCGCACACATTAAGTAGATAGTTACTTTTTATAAGTCAGCTCTTGGGTCACTAAAAGTCTTGCTTAGCCAGTATTTTAGCGGGTATAATGCTAGCAGAGAATTGTCAATTATAACGTTATATTTCTAATGTAGCATACAGGTAAACCTACGTTACTAGTGAGAAAAATGGAAATAAAAACATAAATTTGTTGGCATATACGAAAACAATTGCATTCAAACAACAGTTTTGGTGACGCGTCACTAAACTCATTATTTGCTCCGACCATCCAAAACATCACAGCCCATTTTTTATTGTCTTAATTGGCCTTTGCAAGCTTCAGCAAGTAGGCCATTAGCTTGTAGCGCTTGCAGGTTGGGTTTAAAAATAGATTAATATGTGACTCTTTGTCAATATGAAATGATAGAGCATAAAAATGTTAGTATTACCATAATTTTCAAGTGTGATGTGTAATTGCAAGCTGAGCTTTCTTACTAGATTTCAAAGAACATTAAACAGCACTGAATTATGCATGAATTAAGAATGCACTGGAAAATGTCACCAAGTACTAATAGAAGACTTATTTCTGAAAATCAGCTCCTCTGTATGACTCGCACCAACACATGATGACAGTGTGCACCAACACATAAATGCGATAATCAAAATGTTTGTGACAAGATCATAGGCTTCAGCCTTGGTGGGCGTGTACTGACAATGCTTGAAATAGAAAAACATTTCGGCTGATAATAACAACAAAAGCCAAATTTAACATCATACATCAATCAACATTGTGCAGCATCTTACTAGTCTAATGATAAGGCAGTTCGCCAATTTAATTTGTAAATGCTCAATTGGGCTTTATGCATACTTAACTTTATGCAAACTAGCCGATATATATTTTAAATACAAACATAGATAAATAGATAATTGATAACTGACATTAGGTTTTTAATTTTTAAAGGGGAACACAAGAAATTTAGCTACATTTAGAGTATTCACAGCAGTTTTTGAGCTATCGGTATTAAAGAATTTGCCAAAGTAGCTCTAGCTATGAAAACATGCATTCTTTTTCTTAATAATGTCAAAAAACTTGAGGCAAAAAAAAAACTAAACTATACTTTTAAGTAAAATTAAAAGCCTATTAGTAGTAATATATGAGCAGATCTCCCTACCAAGTTTTTTTTTGTGGATTTGATTTCGGGTGATGCAATGGGTTAGGGTGTTGAATTGATTCGCCGAGTTAATATTGTATTTCATTTGAGAGGCATTTGAGTGGCATTTGAGTGGCATTTGAGTAGCATTTAAGTGGCATTTGAGTTTTGATTATTTTTTTACTTCATTTGAACTTATATGGCATTTAGATTTTAAATGTATGGCATTTAAGTTTTTGACAATTTTTTGTAATTCGAACTCATGTGACATATTGAGAGAGAGGAAAAGAGGAGAGAGAGGAGAGAGGAGATATATCTACATTGAATAAATACATTGATTAAAATGAATCAATATATGATTATACACATTTATTGTATAATAAGTAGTGAAAACCTCTCCATATAATATAGCTAGACTCAGTAAATACCAAGTAATAACAATTAATACATAGTCTTTTTCTTTACAATGATGTCTTTGATGTACTGATGTTATATCTTAAGAAGGGAGACTTCTGTTTTATGTGCTTTTGAATTCGTAATGAACTAAAATAAAAAAGTTATGTATTAATATAGAATGATTAAACAAAAATTTAAGGTAATTACATGAATTTGAATTATAGCTTTAGTTACATTGGATAGTTTACATTATATAGAAAAGGGAAATAGCTCACCAAGTCACATTGTCCAACTTGTTTTTTTTTAATTAGAGACTATCCATTGCTAAAACAAAAAATTATTTGGGGTAAAAATAACTACAACTACATCTAAATTGAGTTGAAGTATTATTTACAATGATTAGAACTTATTAACACATTCATTACAGGGTGCTTTCTGTGGTTTTCGTGGTTTTCCGCTTACTTTCATTATTTTTTAGCGGCCCACTCGATGCAGCTACAACAGTGAAACAAATACCAAAAGAATGATAAGATTCTCCTTAAAAATTATAGGGGCATTATCATGGACACAGAAAAAACCAAAAAAATTTTCCCCGCCTACCCTTTTGGGCCCTTATTGCGACATAGCAAGTAACCACGAAGCTAGGCCGAGGGGAGGCCAATGTATGGATTTGCATTTTACACGAGAAATATTGGTCCTAGACACAAAAAAATTGCAGCAATGAAAAGGTGGCAAAATTTTGTTCTAAAATGATTATTTATTTCCTAGGTTGGGCTTTGAAAAAAAAAAACCCTCAAAACCTCAATCAAAAACCACAAAACCACAAGAATGCCATTGCGCAACATCTGTAATGGCTTATTAAAAAATTGATCAAAATTCTGCAAATGGTCCGAGCGAAAAAGTAAAAAGATGAGTGTGTACGTTTTTGTTTACTCTATAGTTTCTGCAATATCCAAAAGAAATAGACAGTTTATATGAAATATTTTGTGCCGAAGTATACACTGACCTATTTTTGCATACCTTGACCACATTTTTATGTCCGCTCGTGGTTTGGCAGGGGCACAAAAAATATTCATATCATCATCAGGTTTGCAAAAGTTAATTACATGGGTAGCTGACTTTTTAATCTCTACCTCCATGTGTTTTTGAGTCGTTTTGTGCACAAATACAGCTTTGGAGAGAGAAATCGTGAAATACGGATCTTTGGGAGATCACGGCCACATAGAGGGTATTTTCTGCTTAGGCATGCGCAGATGGCTTCTGTGTGTGGCTTGTGGTAACTAACTTCAGTATAAAGTTACAGCAAAAATTGTCACATGTAATAAAAGAAGAATCATCAGGCTACGCACACATGTAAGTTTTGTCAGCGTGTGATATCATGTGAACGCTACAGCAGGCAGCAAAGTTATTACAGCATTCACTGGTTAGCAACGGCAAACACTAGTTCATGCATTTAGCATTTTGCAATAGCGCGGCAGCTGATCTGCTTCAGCAAGGTTCTGTCTGCAAATGAAGCAAAAAATTTTACACTCGGTGAAAGAAAACCCCTCAGGCTATCTATACATGTAATGTTTGTCAGCCAGCGACATCATGTGAAGGCAGCTGCAAGCAGCAAAGTTGATGGCAGATTCATTGACAAAGAGCAAGCCGCAATATTTCAGTCATTTAGCTGCCATCACTCGTGCATTTCGCTGCGCGTATTAAAGTGGCACATAATCTGCTATTACTAGACCCAGGATGCAGCTACAGCAAATTTGATCGGCCACAATAAAAGAACACATCCAGGGCTATCTATAAGTGTAAAGTTTGCCTGCCTGCTAAATTATGTGTAGGCAGTTGCGTGCAAAAAAAATGATAGAATATTCAATGGCAAACAGCTGGCGAACGATGAATCATCAATTTAGCCGTGAGTAGTTAGTTGGCAGGCAATTGCCTGTAACTATACATAGTAAACAGCTACAGCAAGATTTTTTACACACAACAAAAATAAACATCTCAGGCTATCTATACATGTAAAATTTGTCAGCCTTTTCCAGCTCGCGATGAAATTTGCAAGCAACCAAAATATGACAGAATATTCAATGGCAAACAGCTGGCAAGTAATGAATCATCAATTTAGCCGTGATTAGTTAGGTGGCAGACAATTGCCTGTAACTATACTCAGTAACTAGCTACAGCAAGATTTTTTACACACAATGAAAATAAACATCTCAGGCTATCTCTACATGTAAAATTTGTCAGCCTGTGCCAACATATGAAGAAATGTGCAAGCAACAAAAATATGATAGAATATTCAATGGCAAACAGCTGGCGAACGATGAATCATCAATTTAGCCGTGAGTAGTTAGTTGGCAGGCAATTGCCTGTAACTATACATAGTAAACCGCTACAGCAAGAGTTTCTACACACAACGAAAGTAAACATCTCAGGCTATCTATACATGTAAAATTTGTCAGCCTTTGCCAGCTCGCGATGAAATTTGCAAGCAACAAAAATATGATAGAATATTCAATGGCAAACAGCTGGCGAACGATGAATCATCAATTTAGCCGTGATTAATTAGGTGGCAGACAATTGCCTGTAACTATACTCAGTAACTAGCTACAGCAAGATTTTTCACACACAATGAAAATAAACATCTCAGGCTATCTCTACATGTAAAATTTGTCAGCCTGTGCCAACATATGAAGAAATGTGCAAGCAACAAAAATATGATAGAATATTCAATGGCAAACAGCTGGCATACAATGAAGCATGCACTTGTCATGTGCATAGGAGTGACAATCGGCTGTAATTACAATTAGTTTGTAGTAACCGCAAGTTTTTCACACACAACAGAAGTAAACATCTCCGGCTATCTATACATGTAACTTCTGCCAGCATGTGAAGAAATGTTCATGCAACAAATAAATGATTTGATATTCAATGGCAAACAGCTAACACAATGAATCATCCATTTAGCCGTGAGTAAGGCAGGCAGGTAATTGCTATACTTAGTAACTAGCTACAGCAAGATGTTTCACACACAATGAAAGAAAACATCTCACACTGTTTCTTCATGTAAAATTTGTCAGCCCGTGCCAACATATATATTTGCTGGCAGTTGCAGCTGATCAATTTGAGAATGTAATGGCAAACAATCTATAGAACGCACAATAACATAATTTAGGCCCTACTAGCACCACTTCCATGTCATCTCCCAAGAGGCAGGTGCAATATGACGCCGTTACCATTTTTTATTGTGGCGGTTCACCAGAAGGCCCTGTGATAATTTGAACCAGCAGTGACCCCAGTCCTATACCACACTCCCTTAGGGTGAGCAGCCCGTAGGGGTACATGCTTATAACAGAAAACAAAATAGACACATCTGCGCTACTGCCAAAAAGGGTAGTGACCCGTATGATGACAGGCAGATGTAAACTAAATATGGCTGGACACAAATTGCTGTAGCGCAAACTAAACATAACTAGACACAAGTTACAGTAACAGGAACTAAAAATAACTAGACACAAGGTACAGTAACAGGAACTAAACATAACTAGACACAAGTTGCAATAACAGGAACTAAACATAACTAGACACAAGTTGCAATAACAGGAACTAAACATAACTAGACACAAGTTGCAGTAACAGGAACTAAACATAACTAGACACAAGTTGCAGTAACAGGAACTAAACATAACTAGACACAAGTTGCAATAACAGGAACTAATCATAACTAGACACAAGTTACAGTAACAGGAACTAAACATAACTAGACACAAGTTGCAATAACAGGAACTAAACATAACTAGACACAAGTTACAGTAACAGGAACTAAACATAACTAGACACAAGTTGCAGTAACAGGAACTAAACATAACTAGACACAAGTTACAGTAACAGGAACTAAACATAACTAGACACAAGTTGCAGTAACAGGAACTAAACATAACTATACACAAGCTGATGAAACAAACTAAATCAAAAAAGAGCAACACACAGCTAACATTCACAACCAGTAGACAGACACACTGATGAAAAGGCCAGCAGACGCCACATAGACATACTTGGGTGGATTAGAAAAACAAGAAAATAAAATTTTCAGTAAATAATAATTAAAATTAATCCCTAGACGGAAAAGCAATAAAAAACCAGATATTTGAAGCATAATCAATAGGAAGAGTATATAATAATAATAATCATACGAGAGAGTCCGAAGACTGTCGGCGTGCAGAACCCTGCAGCCCAAGAGGGATCGCACAACCGCATGACCGTGCACAAGACCATGTGCGCTGAGAACAGCAGAGAGGTACATACGGGTGCACGACCGGGGACACAAACTATGTGTATTTAGCAAAACCAGCATCTACATAATCACCAAATAATAATAATTATTACGAGAGAGTCCGAAGACTGTCGGCGTGCAGAACCCTGCAGCCCAAGAGGGATCGCACAACCGCATGACCGTGCACAAGACCATGTGCGCTGAGAACAGCAGAGAGGTACATACGGGTGCACGTTCGGGGACACAAACTATGTGTATTTAGCAAAACCAGCATCTACATTATCACCAAATAATAATAATCATACGAACAAGTCCATGAAAGGCAATAATAAAAACAAAATAGAACTAGTTGCAAGAGAACAGCTACACCTGAGCATGAGGATAGTGGTAGGGGATGAAACACTCTATACAAAGAGGGACATTGCACTCTTTGCACAGATACACAGTCTCTTTTCTCGGTGTTTTACCACCTCCTGGCAAGGGTTTAGTAGAGCAGTGGGTACATCTTCTAGATGGCCTTGGTCTACTTTCAGTGGCTGGGATTTTAACAGCCATGTGAATGCCTGTACCCAGACCCCTGAGCCTTGCCGGAGCCTGTGTAGCTGCCACCACCTTAGCCTGTCTCAGACAAGCTTTGTTTTCGCGGGAGTTGTCCACCCGCGCAAAGCGGAGCTGAGCGAAACAAAGCTTGTCAACTTATGGCAAAACAGCTCGACAAGCTCGACGCAGGAAGGTGAAGTTGTGTGCTCAATTAACATCAAAACCTGTATTTAATGCCCGCATTGAGCTCAGATTGTTGGTGCTGAGGCTCAAAGGGCCTTGACCCCAGCTGCAACAGATACTCTCTCACAACGGCTATATTGAACGCCCTCTTCGCAGAGTTAGGTTCCACGGGTGTTGAGTCATGGTCAGGGTCAACTGAGAAATTGAATTAAAGAATATTAAATAATATAAATATGCTCTTTATTTCTTCACAAGTACAAAATGTTCTTACTAAACTGGGAATATTACATTAAGAGAACACCAGAAAACAAGCCTGCATTTTTTTATCATCAACTAAAGATGACTTGTTGGTTATTTTACCGACTGGCTACGGCGAAAGCTTGACTACTGTAACTAACTAACTATTTATTAATTATCAACTGGCACCTTTTCTTGGAGAAGAAACACCTACTCAAACTGGGAATCATCATAATAACTACTATGGTAATATTATTGCAGGTAGGTACATATTTTTTGTTGCGGTTGTTAATTTCATGGTTGTATGTTTGCTACCCTGTCTTAGTTAGGTACCTACCAGTACCTAACAACAACAACAACAACGTTATTAACAACATGAAAAAGCAAAATTTAGCCATGATGATGATGGGTTATTATTATTAGCCAACCAAACTACTAACTATCAAAGCTCCAACACTACATCGATCATTCATTGGATGGATTATTATTAAATTATTATTGTTAATATTATTATTGATAATAATACTGATGATAGCTTCATCATGATAATTATTAATAAGAATTGAGTTGTTGTAGTACTGTAGTATTACTAGTAGTAGCTAGTATGCTTTTGTTATGAATAATAGTATAATTCATAATAATTATCATTATAATCATAATGACACTGACTACTGTAATAATAATAATAATAATAATAAAGTAAAAACATAATTCATTGTGTATTATTTCACCATTGTTGTTGTTATTGATGACTATTATTACTAATAATCATAATGTTGTATTTATTTATATTTTATTATTTATATACACTACTATTGATAAATTATTATTAATTATTCTATAGACAGTAGTAAGCAGCCTGCTGCTTCTATTTTGACATTAGTAAATTAATAATCTGCTACCACTGCAGGTACTGATAAATGCTAACAACATACATCACGCTATTAATTCATTGGTGGAACACATATTATTTAATTAATACAATATTAATGGTACAAGATAATAAACAAAATATGGAACTTAATGCTAATTTCCGTGTAATAGATAGCAGCTGGAAAAACTTTTTACTTTTGTAACTATAATTCTCTGAGGCAAAGTACTACTACTAGTTGTGCAATAAACAACATACCTGATTCCATCTACTAGTGGTAGGTACAGGCTTTAGTGTACTGCATTAGTGAATTCAAAGATTCACATGACCAATTTGTTATGCTATTAATTGTATTTACAGTTGTTGAAGAGTTTTGCCCCCTGATCTTGCATCAATGCATGCCAAACTTGCATCATTGCAATTACTTTTGCCTGCATGCTAATATATTTAATTGTAATATACACTATCTGTATTTTTGTGATAGATTTTGATAGACAGAGATTTGTACATATATCCCTCCTTGCGAATACACCCCTTTTACCCCTGCTCCATCCACCCCTTTTGCCCCTGCTCCATTCACCCCCTGCGCAAACAAGTTCACAAACAACAGTAGTTTGGTACTGATGCTGAATATTTATTCCATTGATTGCATTGTTCACTTTGTTTGTTTGGACATTGAACCACTAATTTATTTTTGTTGTTTGCTGACTTGACGTTGCCATTGTTCTTAAAGTTATGATGAAAACTTTAGTGGACAGGGAGGAACTGAGTCGAAAGCATTTAGGAAGCAGTACGATGCCATCGGCTCCATTAGGGCTTGCCTGCCAGATATTGTTATTGTCGCAATGACAGCAACTGCCACCAAAATGGTTGTTGAAAGCATCACAAAATCTTTGCATATGGAAAACTTTACTACTATTTGAGTTACACCAAACAGATGCAACATCAGGTTAGTTTTTATGCCTTAGTTTTTAACTTACAGAACAGTTATTTATATTAAACTTTGTCTCCAAAAGTTAACATAGGATTAGTTTTACATAATGTATACAAATGTTTGTTATCAGTCACATTGGTTTTTATAGGTTTAGATATTCCAGCGATCTATAATGTAATTCAGTATGGAATGCCTGCAGACATCGATCAGTATGTTCAAGAGAGCGGTCGAGTTGGACGAGATGGCACATCCAGCCAGGCTTGCACGCTGTACCACAGACACTGTAATGTAGGTTCTAGTATGACTGACGAAGCAAAAGAGTTCATCAAATTGTAAACTTGCCGAAGAAAATATCTTATGGACTACTTTGCCGAGACATCAGATTAATTATAGTTACTCCAAAGCATATGAATGCTGTGATGTCTGTGCTGCCAGATGTCGGTGTGATTCGGATCACATAAGCGACTCTTTCCTGTCGCTGCTTGAACTTTATTATGTACAACTGTTAAATAGCAGTAGCAGTGAAGATAGCTCTTCATAAGTGGTAACAATTATTAACCTAGTATTGGGGTATTCTAATTAGCACTGTCTTTATTATATTATCATACTCATCTACATAGTATTGAGTGTATGTTGGAGCCAGCTAAAATAACATTTGCTACACGCTTTCACTATGGCTTATAGTTGTCCTTGGTAGTCGATTTAGATATAGCTAGAAGCCTTAGTAGCAAATCTGTCACTGAAAGACGTAGATAAAAACGATGCAACAGTGGCCTAAATAATACTTTTTGCCGTTGATGATTTTGCCATGTCCTCATAAGCTTTACGGAGATATGTGTCAAAACATTTTTCAAAGAAGTGGCTTGCTGCATAATAATTTTTTCTGATGTCCTTCTTGGCTTGTTTGGTGTTAATGACGCTTATCATCTGACAAAGAGTGCCCACCTCTCTGATGCTCTTGTCATTCCACAGCTGATCTGCTATTACCTGTGTGCAAATAAACAAGAAATGCACTCAAATATGTACTACTGTTTCACAAAACGCAGATATTATTTGTTGACACCACAGATAAACTTGTCTACCATTTTTATGGCAGATAGGTAGGTATTGTCAGTGACTTAGGCAACTACAAAAACTTTGATGAACTTCGCTTGGTGTGCGCTAGCGATTGTAACACAAAAATTTTAGTCCAGTCGCATATCCCATTAGAAAACAATTATGAATGAAATATTTACATTGTTTACTCACATTATTGCTAATCGATCTTACCTATGGACAACAGAGACTCCAGGAAAAACTTTATTTACCGCATATTCCACAATTTTGGATGACCCGCCAAGTCGAGCCAACAGATCATCTTGAGCAACTTCACTTCCCTGATCCGCCACTAACCATTCATTCACTCTTTCCTGCGGTATGAATTTTACCATATTCAACTGCATGCTAACAACAACGAACAAGTGCTGTCAAATCCTAAGCAAAACGCGGTTCAATAAATAACTGTTTTACAGCACTTACTTGCAGACGAATACTTTGTGCAAGATTATATACCATCGTCTAGCATGTTTTGCTATTATTAGCTATCATAAACCCACTGACATACAGTCATTCAAACAGTTTAGAACCAATACAGTGTGAACACTACTTGACATTACAAAAAGCAACATAATGGTAGCAACATTGCTTTGGCTCAACACTGTGAATGACAATGTATAAAGGACAGACAAACATTTCAAGCAAATTTTTATCAAACAATTTAAAAGATGTTGTCTCATGCTTATACGGTACAGTTGCATGAGTACACTGACACTTCTACTCATATGTCTAATAAAGAAATAACACTAACTAATGAATAATATGCTTGTATGCCTACTGTAGTACATGTCTATAATGATGCATTGGGTTGATTGAAGACTGATTTAGTAGCGACTCACTGGCTGAGTACAACTACTACTAACCAGAGACTAGTAGTAATTAGTAACTGTAGGTAGTTGAAACAATATATAATAGGTAAGCTATAGCAGTGAAGGTTGTCAGTCACTAGTGGGAGCATTAGTGATTAACCTTTAGTCAATATTCATATATCCAGTGATTGCCAATACAAGATAGTAGTTTCAGTCAAGACCAGCGAATAGTGAAAACATAGGTAAGTTTAGGCTATTGCATAACACAATTTTTTGATTAAGCTGAACAGAAGATTGCCTCAATCATTTTTATTTAGATTTATTGTCATGTTTTTCTAGTGAATCCTAAGCAATCACTATCTAAAACGCAGTGAATAACCAACACTAATGATTCACAACCTCCTTAATTATTGTTGTATTTGTAGCATAGCAGTAATAATAAGGATCATCTTCTTACAATAACAATAATTTTGAGCTGCAATGAATTTTATATTGATAATGATGTATAGATTTATTATAATACATTCATACTACAACATTTTGTAGATACACAGCTACATGTGGATACATTTTATAAATAATGTTATATATATAGGCTTGGCATAGGTAGAAAAAAGAGAGTACATACTAGCAGTAGTAGGACTATTAAAAATAAATTATTGTTTTATTTATTTAGTGTTTTAATAATATATATATATTATTATAATTCGGTAAAAAATTATTATTATAATTAATAATATAATTATATTAAATAAAAATTTGATAATTGTGGTATACAAAATATTAATTGTTCTATAATCAATTATTATATATATTATAATAATGATAAATATATTAAATGAAATATTATTATAACTATTGTAATAATATATAATAATTATTATTATGTAATTATTAAAAAAATATTTATTAATATTTATTACTTACTACTACTTACTATTAATAATATTTTTAATTATTTGTAATAATAATAATGAATATCATAAATAATAATATCCATAATAAATAATAGTAATGAATGATGATGAGACCACAACAACATCATCATCCATCATGACAACAAATCAACCAACCTGTGTGTAACCAACTACTTCCTTCGTACTTCTTGCAAGTTCTAGGATGATCAACAACTTCGACGCTGCATTTGTCTGCACTCCCTACAGACCTGTTAGCTTGCTTCTTAGCATCAGGTGTGGCACCTGTGCCGCCAATGTTTAACCGTTTTCTAGGTGGCATAATATGAGAAAGAGGAACCTAAATTTCATAAGAACATTATTTACATCACTTTCCTATGGCACAAGTGACCATCAACTACAAGAGTCCCAGGCGGATTCACCCAACGGCTCTTATCAGCTAGTTTTCAATCACAGGGTGGCTGTCCGGGGTACGCATGGATGAAATATATATATTTCATCCATGGGGGTACGCAATTTGTTACTACTGCACGAACAGCTACGGTCAATGCCAGTTTATCCTCACGAACCATGGATGAAATATTTCATCCATGTCACGAACACATATCAAAGAGGGTATACCATACCCTCTTTACACATATTCATCTCGATTCGGCGGTCAACAGCCAACGTCTCATGTTAATGGAGCAGACAACTTCACCTTCCTGAGTCGAGCTTGTAGAGCTGTTTTGCCATAAGTTGACAAGCTTTGTTTCGCTCAGCTCCGCTTTGCGCGGGTGGACAACTCCCGCGAAAACAAAGCTTGTCTGAGACAGGCTACCACCACCTCAACCTCCTGAACAGGAACAGGTTTGCTAGCTGGCAACTCATCCAAGATCTTTTTCATAAAACTAACAAGAGAAAGCCGATTTTGAGGATTGCAAATATTATGGTAAATCTGGGCATGTATCATACCAGTTTGAAATAATTGAAAAAATAATTTCTTCCACCACTTCACAGTTTTTCTACCAAGTGGGTAGTAGGAAGCCATTTGGTCTTGCCTATCTACCCCACACTTATTTTTATTATAATCAACAACTGTAGAAGGTTTCATAGTTCGGTGAGTCGTCCGTTGGCGCTCCCTCCCATCATCCGTATCTATCATATGTTTTCCATGTACAGTGGAAAGCGTGAAAATATCCATTTTGTCTTTCCATCTGGTGGCAAGAATCCCATTACAGACTTTAGCCTGAACTTCACCGCTCTTCAATTTTCCCTCCTTGAAAGTTGCAGGCAAATTCCTACGATTTTTCATTACTGTACCCACACTAAAAATCTTCTAGCCTAGTGATTTGTGGAAAATAATCGGTGAGCAATACCTACGATCCATATATAACTTATGATTTTTGCCCCTAAACTCCCTGGTGAGTCTTTGAAAAAGAGCATCTACTGAATTGTCCCCTTGGCCAGAATAAACTTCCATGTGCAACACAGCTCCAGTGTGTGCATCACAAACCATTTCAATACGAAAACCATATTTATGAGGCTTGCCCTTCATGTAAACTCTGAAAAATACCCTACCTCTAAATGGACAGAGAGCCTCGTCAATAGTAATTTTACAACCAGGTTTGAAAATCTTGAACTTCTTCAAAAGATGCTTGAAGACAGGAGAAATCTTGAAGAGCGGATCGTACCCATTTTCACCCCGAGAAATCATTTTAGAATTATCATTTAGATGTAAATATCTCAGTATATAAAAAAACCTATGCTTGCTCATGCCGATATTGCGGGCGAAAGTAGTATGTAGGCCAGGTATGGTTGTGAAATAGTCAGCAAGAGAAGGTTTTACGATAAGAGACATGTGAATGATCATGGCAAAGAAGTTGTAGAGGCAAGAAATGGTGACAGCTTTCTGTTTACGCAGATATTGAGGGATATCGCATGAGCCAGCATAACGATTAGTCTCCACCATGACGTTTTTGAAAAAATCCCTATCAAAAATGTACTTGAAGCAAGCCATTGCGGACGACTTCAAAGGTAAAATGTTATGGTCTAGGGTTGGCGCTGCTGGCCCCACAAAAGCAGGCACATCAGGTATGTCACCATCCACAGCATCCACCCAATTCCACACACACTCCGCATCCACATGTTCAGGCTCTCTGTAACCTGGAACATCATCTTCATCTCTCTCAACATTACCACCAGCCATCAAATCATCACCGTCACCATCAACCTCATCGCCAACAATTCTCTCACCATCTCTGACACTTACAACTCTCCGTCTACCGTTCTTCCTAATCACTCTCTCAGCACCAGCCTTGTCACCACCAACTTCACTAGCTCTGGGTCTACCTCTCTTACGTACAACTCTCACAGCATTAGCTCTTTCACCATCACCTGCTCTCTCACTACTGCTACCACTACCACCTGCTCTCTCACTAGTGCTACCACTACCACCTGCTCTCTCACTACTGCTACCAATACCACCTGCTCTCTCACTACTGCTACAGCTACCACCTGCTCTTTCACTACTGCTACCGCTACCACCTGCTCTCTGACTACTGCTACCACTACCACCTGCTCTCTCACTACTGCTAGCGCTACCACCTGCTCTCTCACTACTGCTACAGCTACCACCTGCTCTCTCACTACTGCTACCACTACCACCTGCTCTCTCACTACTGCTACAGCTACCACCTGCTCTCTCACTACTGCTACCACTACCACCTGCTCTCTCACTACCACCTGCTCTCTCACTACCACCTGCTCTCTCACTACCACCTGCTCTCTCACTACTGCTACCACTACCACCTGCTCTCTCACTACTGCTACCACTACCACCTGCTCTCTCACTACTGCTACAGCTACCACCTGCTCTCTCACTACTGCTACCACTACCACCTGCTCTCTCACTACCACCTGCTCTCTCACTACCACCTGCTCTCTCACTACCACCTGCTCTCTCACTACTACCTGCTCTCTCACTACTGCTACCACTACCACCTGCTCTCTCACTACTGCTACCACTACCACCTGCTCTCTCACTACCACCTGCTTTCTCACTACTGCTACCACTACCACCTGCTCTCTCACTACCACCTGCTTTCTCACTACTGCTACCACTACCACCTGCTCTCTCACTACTGCTACCGCTACCACCTACTCTCTCACCATCACTACCATTAGCTCCAACAGCACAACTAGCATAAGCTCCACCACCTTTCATCCTCTTACCGATACCACCAAATGTCACTTCGCTGGTCTTCCTCTTCCGAATAACTGTGACAGTCGAAGATGAGTGCTCAATGCGTCTCCGCTTCGATCTAGTAGCTAAGGTCTCATCATCACTTTCCTCATCTGCAGCTACAAATTAGGGTATGATGTTAGCATATGAAAAAAAATGTGCACACAACAAAAATAGATACTGCTTTCAATCTCAAACAGCAGTTGAATGGCAGACTACCTTCTGTAGCCAGAACCAGTTTACAGCCGCAGCAAATTTTTCTACACACAATAAAAGTAAGCATCTCCGACAGTCTATGCATGCGAAGTTTGTCAGCCTGCGCCAACATGTGAAGAAATGTGCCAGCAACAAAAAATGTTGAAATATTCGATGGCAAACAGCTAATACACAATGGATCAGGCACTTGCCCTGTACGACTGAGTGACAAACAATATGCTGCAGCTAGAGTAACTTTATAGCTACAGCAATTTTTTTACACATGATGGAAGTAAACATCTCAGGCTAGGTGTGCAGGTAAAGTTGTCAGCCTGTGCCAACAAGTGAAGAAATTTGCATCCAACAAAAAAAATGAGTATTTGATAGCAAACAGCTAGCACTCAATGAATCACTCACTTGTTGATGCGAATGAGTGACAGACAATCTGTTGTAGCCGAAGTTGGTCTACAGCAACTTTTTTTAGACACAATAAAAGTAGACATATCGGGTTATTCGTGGATGTAAATTTTGTCAGCTTGTGCCAGCATGTGGAGAAACGTGCATGCAGCAAAAAAATAATAAAACATTCGATCTCAAACAGCTGACACACTATGAGCCATCCATTTAGCCGTGATTAGTTAGATGGCAGAAAATTGGCTGTAGCTTGAGTCGCTTCACAGCTACAGCAAATGTTTTTACACACAATGAAAGAAAACATCTCAGGCTATCTATACAAGTAAATTTTGTCAGCTTGTGCCAGCATGTGGAGAAACGTTCATGCAGCAAAAAAATGATAAAATATTCGATCTCAAACAGCTGACACACTATGAGCCGTCCATTTAGCCGTGAATAGTTAGATGGCAGAAAATTGGCTGTAGCTTGAGTCGCTTCACAGCTACAGCAAATTTTTTTACACACAATGAAAGAAAACATCTTAGGCTATCTATACAAGTAAATTTTGTCAGCCTGTGCCAGCATTTGAAGAAATGTGCAAGCAGCAAAAATATGATAAAATATTCGATCTCAAACAGCTGACACACTATGAGCCATCCATTTAGCCTTGAATAGTTAGATGGCAGACAATTATCTGTAACTATACTCAGTAAACAGCTACAGCAAGAGTTTCTACACACAACGAAAGTTAACATCTCAGGCTATCTATACATGTAAAATTTATCAGCCTGTGCCAGCTTGTGAAGAAATTTTCAAGCAACAAAAATATGATAGAATATTCAATGGCAAACAGCTGGCGAATGATGAATCATCAATTTAGCCGGGAGTAGTTAGTTGGCAGACAATTGCCTGTAACTATTCTTAGTAACTAGCTACAGCAAGATTTTTTACACACAATGAAAATAAACATCTGAGGCTATCTCTACATGTAAAATTTGTCAGCCTGTGCCAACATATGAAGAAATGTGCAAGCAACAAAAATATGATAGAATATTCAATGACAAACAGCTGACACACTATGAGCCATCCATTTAGCCGTGAGTAGTCAGGTGGCAGAAAATTGTCTGTAGCTCGAGTCGCTTCACAGCTACAGCAAATTTCTTCACACACAATGAAAGAAAACATCTCAGGCTATCTATACAAGTAAATTTTGTCAGCTTGTGCCAGCATGTGGAGAAACGTGCATGCAGCAAAAAAATGATGAAATATTCGATCTCAAACAGCTGACACTATGAGCCATCCATTTAGCCGTGAATAGTTAGATGGCAGAAAATTGGCTGTAGCTTGAGTCGCTTCACAGCTACAGCAAATTTTTTTACACACAATGAAAGAAAACATCTCAGGCTATCTATACAAGTAAATTTTGTCAGCTTGTGCCAGCATGTGGAGAAACGTGCATGCAGCGAAAAAATGATAAAATATTCGATCGCAAACAGCTGGCACACAATGAAGCATTCATTTAGCCGTGAGTAGTCAGGTGACAGAAAATTGGCTGTAGCTAGAGTCACTTTACAGCTACAGCAAAATGTTTTACACATTATGAACGAAAACATCTCAAGCTATCTATAAATGTAAGTTTTGTCAGCCTGTGATGGCATGTAAAGAAATGTGCATGCAACAAAAAATGATACAATATTCAATTGCAAATTGAAACAGCAGGCGCAGAATCAATCATACTTCCAGTCTTGTACAGAGACACAGATGCTAATTTTTTGCTATAGCTTGGCTAGGAGGCAGTTCTTGCGTAAATTCTTACACACAGAGAAAGAAAACATCCTATGCTGTCTGTATATGTAAAATTTGCTTGCCTATGACATTGTTTTGAATCATGTGCATGTTGCGTGATTGATACAAAAGTTAGTGGCCAGCAGCTGGCACAAAACATTTATTTAGCCTTGTGCAGAGGATTCGACAGGAGATCTAGTGTATCAAGACAGCCAAGTAATAAAAATAATAAATAATTATTATTTTGAATGAAATTTGACAAAAATCATTTCTAATTATAATAATTACGTGCAAGATAATAATAAAAAAATGCTATTATTATTTTTTATTATTATTGATAAAATAATAGTAATTTATAATAAATAATAATCAGCATATATTATAATAATTATTATTATAATTATTATTGTGATAATAAAGTAAAATATTTGAACTCACTTCCATCCAGAGAAGAAGAACCATCGAGCTCACTCTCAGAGTCAAAAAACTGCTCAGCAAAAACATTCTCGTTGCTAACATCAGTGAACTGGCTAGCCATTTCAGAAAACTCAGAAATCAAGTTGCGCAATAGAGTACACGTCTTGTCAAAGACAAAAGGCAATTGAAAGTGGATGAGCGATCGAAAGTTCCAGCATCATAGACTGACATGAACTAAGAAAAGAAAAATTTACTAGAATCCTGAGAATGTACTCTACACGATACAATAAAAATCTTCAGAATCAGTCTAATAGTTCTAGAACAATTTAACAAAAACGGACGTGATGTACAAGGGCGGGCAATCCCCGCTGAGAGTGGGACGGAGAAGGCAACTCTGCGTGCCTTGCCCGCTCGGAGCTACAAAATGTTAATTTCCCGCGAATGAAAGTCAATGTTTTCGCGGGAATAAATACTTTATTTTCACACGAATAGAAAGCAATGTTTTCGCGGGAATAAATACTTTGTTTTCACGCGAATACAAACCGTTGCTTTCACGGGAATACAAATTTTATTTTCACGCGAATAGAGACCGTTGCTTTTGCAGGAGTAAATAATTTATTTTCACGCGAATGGAAACCGTTGCTTTCGCGGGAATGAACATTTTATTTTCACACGAAAGCAACGGTTTGTATTCGCGTAAAAATAAAGTATTTATTCCCGCGAAAACATTGCTTTTATTCGCGTGAAAATAAAGTATTTATTCCAGCGAAAGCAACGGTTTCTATTTGCGTGAAAATAAAGTCATTATTCCCGCAAAAACATTGACTTTCATTCGCAGGAAATTAAATAATTTATTCCCGCGAAAGCATTGGTTTCTATTCGTGTGAAAATAAATTATTTCTTCCCGCGAAAGCAACGGTTTCCATTCGCGTGAAAATGAAGTATTTATTCCCGTGAAAACATTGCTTTCTATTCGCGTGAAAATAAAATATTTATTCCCGCGAAAGCAACGGTTTCTATTCGCGTGAAAATAAAGTAATTATTCCCGCGAAAACATTGACTTTCATTCGCAGGAAATTAAATCATTTATTCCCGCGAAAGCATTGGTTTCTATTCGCGTGAAAATAAATTATTTATTCCCGCGAAAGCAACGGTTTCCATTCGCGTGAAAATAAAGTATTTATTCCCGTGAAAAAATTGCTTTCTATTCGCGTGAAAATAACAGTTTTATTCCCGCGAAAGCATAGGTTTGTATTCGCGTGAAAATAATTTATTTATTCCCGCGAAAGCATTGAATTTCCTTCGCATGAAAAAATGCTGTTTCATAGAGATTGACACGAGATGGTGTTCATAGGGTTTAATCAGTGCAACTTTAGCTATATAAGAGCCGTCGTTTTCACACAAAAAGCATCCAGTTCTACAACGGCTAACAGAGAAGCAACATCTACTACAGCTATTAGGAGAGTATCAAGGTAAAAACTTAATAAATTACAGTTTTTACTCATACATTATTTATTATACTAAAACAACTGAAAAAACTTAATCATCTGTATTTTTTTTAGATTCAACCACAAAAAATGGAAATAGTTAACAACACAGAATCAGAAACTCAGCCTAAACCTTTGACTCAAGAGGACTTGATACTTCTACAAAACATATGCAAGAAAAAAATTGAAGAGAGAGTGCGAATTATCTCAAACAATTGTAAATTCATACAGAGAGACTTGATAGAACAGCTAAATAGTTTCGAACTGAATCTTTTCTAACATTAAAGCTCTTAGGGAATGATGTTACATCAGACATTCAGAGGTTACATTATGTATTACAACAACGACAATATCAACTATAACAGGTAAACACACCAATTTCTATCGAGTGTGCTCGTAAAGAGCTTGCTCTAAAAAGAAGAAACATGCAGCGACAGTCCGCTCAAAGACAAGCTAGAAGGGTAAGGACTCAACAACGTAAGGCACGACGAGCTACAAAAACATCCGATTAACAGTCAATTTTTGATGATAAGGTAATAATTAATAAAAAAAAAATACTATTTAGTAAAAGTTTGTAGTTGTTTTAAATTTCTGTTTAACCATTCTATACTAATACATAACTTTCATTTTTGTTTAATCATCCTATACTAATACATAACTTTTTATTTTAGTTCATTATGGAATCAAAAGTACATAGAACAGAAGTCTTCCTTCCTAAGATATAACATCAGTACATCAATGATGCCATTGTAAAAAAGACTATGCATTGATTGTCATTACAAGTTGTAGTGCTTTGTATTACTTAGTATTTACTAACTCTAGGTATATTATACAAGGATAGTTTCCTACTTATTATGTAATAAATGTATATAATCATATATTGGTTTAATGTAGTTATATCTCCTTGTTCTTCTCTCCTCTCTCTCAAAATATCATATGAGTTCGAGTTATGTAAAAAAATTATCAAAACTTAAATGCCATACATTCAAAATCTAGCTGCCATATGAGTTCAAATTAAGTAAAAAAATAATCAAAACTCAAATGCCACTTAAATGCCACTCAAATGCCACTCAAACACCTCTCAAATAAAATACAATATAAACTCGGCGAATTCATTCAACGCCGTAACCCATTGCCTCAACCCCGAGATCTAACCCACAAAAAAACACTTGGTAGGGAGATCCGCTCATATACTACTACTCTGGATGCTCTCTGTCTGAAACCCTTGTCTCTTATAGTGCTAAACGCGTGAAAATAAATGTTTTATTCCCGCGAAAGCATTGGTTGCTATTCGCGTGAAAATAAAATTTTTATTCCCGCGAAAGCAACTGTTTGCTTTCGCGTGAAAATAAATTAGTTATTCCCGCAAAAGCAACGGTTTCCATTCGCGTGAAAATAAATTAGTTATTCCCGCGAAAGCAACGGTTTCCATTCGCGTGAAAATAAATTATTTATTCCCGCGAAAGCAACGGTTTCCATTCGCGCGAAAATAAATTATTTATTCCCGCGAAAGCAACGGTTTGTATTCGCATGAAAATAAAATGTTTATTCCCGCGAAAGCAACGGTTCCCACTTGCGTGAAAATAAATTACTTATTCCCGCAAAAGCATTGGTTTGTATTCGCGTGAAAATAAATTTTTTGTTCCCGCGAAAGCAACAGTTTCCATTTGCGTGAAAAGTAAATTTTTTGTTCCCGCGAAAGCAACAGTTTCCATTCGCATGAAAATAAAATGTTTATTACCGCGAAAGCAACGGTTTCCATTCGCGTGAAAATAAATAATTTATTCCCACGAAAGCATTGCTTTGTATTCGCGTGAAAATAAAATGTTTATTCCCGCGAAAGCAACGGTTTCCATTCGCGTGAAAACAAATTCTTTATTCCCGCGAAAGCAACGGTTTCCATTCGCGTGAAAATAAACTATTTATTCCCGCGAAAGCAACGGTTTCCATTCGCATGAAAATAAATTATTTATTCCCGCGAAAGCATTGGTTTGTATTCTCGTGAAAATAAAATTGTTATTCCCGCGAAAGCAACGCTTTCCATTCGCGTGAAAATAAATTATTTATTCCCGCAAAAGCATTGGTTTGTATTCGCGTGAAAATAAAATTGTTATTCCCGCAAAAGCAACGCTTTCCATTCGCGTGAAAATAAATTATTTATTTCCGCGAAAGCATTGGTTTGTATTCGCGTGAAAATAATTCATTTATTCCCGCGAAAGCATTGGTGTTCTTCCGTAAAAACAATGTTTCATTAATTTAACCTTATGATAAATGGGATGATTTCAGCTATATAAGAAGCACTGTTTTCACACAGAAAGCAGTCACTTCAACATTAGCAACTGAAGGAGCAAGATCTACTACAACATCATCTACTACAACTGCTAGAAGGACTTTCTGTTTTGAGGTAAGTCAACTTGATGTACTATTGAGTAAAAATTTAATTTTTCATCGATTTAGATACTAACAGCAGTATGATATTGAGTAAATATACATATATATATATATATATATATATATATATATATACATATATATGTATATATATATCTTCAAATTGGTTTGAAAAAAAATCAAAAAATCATAACAAGGATTTTTACTTTATCTTTTAGAATTTCGACACAAGTCAATACAAAACAACTGAAAAATGATGAACCAAACCATTCACAAGACAGGAAGGGGTTGATAGAAATGTACTTTTTCAACGTACTAAGATTCCTGTTCAACATGCCGGTCAGCTGAAGAATAAAGAATCAAAACCTTCACAAGACAGGAAGGTGATTGATGACAATGTACTTCTTCAACGCACTACGATTCCCTTTCAAAGCGCCAGTCTGAATACTCTGGCAACTCTCATCATCAAAAGCGCCTCTCTGTTAAGTACTCTATCTCCAGCTTCCAGAAGAAACATTGAAAACATAATCAAAGTCGAAGATTTACCAATACCTACAGTTATGCAGGTGTTAACCGTCGAGTTCCATGATGAAACGAACTGCACCATCATCTACAACTATAAAAAGGATGGAAAGATAGTTAGAGTGAAGAGCACAATTCCATTAGCAGCAGGATTACTTGCTGATGAAGCTTCGCAAATAAGACCATTGGTTTTGATCTACATGGGTGTTGAAAAGACTGGAAAAGCAATTTTTCGTGCCGCTACAGAAACAGGATCTACTCTGAGGTGGAAGAATGCGTTTGATGTATTACCAGAAAAAAGTATGAGACAAATCAATGCTTATTTCGAGGTAGCTCATCTTCAGGATTTCCCAACAGATAGTGTCATATGTTTCCAAAACCCTGAAGTGATAACAAAATCTGACAGGCGATGGAATGCGAATGAAGAGACTCTTCTAGTTCAATACAGAAGTGTTGTAGATGAAGAATTACTGATCGGAGATATGCGCATTCCTCACCAAATAGCTTCTGCTGTGACATCAGAAAGATTTGGAGTTACTCTGTTCAAGGGACTGAGTCGAAACGCTGACAATTCAATTTTCTACAACATCAGTGTAAATTCGTTTGAACAATTTCATGGGAGACAAAGAATAAAAAGTTACATTGATTTAGTTTTTAGAATTGAAATTGCCATTGAAAATGGTTTGTTCTTGAATGGGTAAATCCATAGCCTTCTCATCATCATGTCTAAGTTTTCTACCCCAATATCTCCAACCTCTCAGAGATAGAGATTGTTCTGTTTAAAAAAATAATGGAAATTGTATATATAAATGATTGTTTTGAAAAAATGGTGAATTTTTAAAAAAATCAAAAGGAAAATGTGGGATAAATCCCTCACTCAAGAAACTAATTTTGTATGATAGGTTGCTTACCTAACAATAAGAAAATAATGAATAATGTATATTTAAGCAGTTATTGAAAAAATTAATGAAAATTGAATAGAATAAAGAATATTTTACCAAATACCCTGTTTTTTTTGTAAAGATATACAAACAGATAAAATTTAACCATTTAGAGGATGATTCTTTTTTGCAAAAAAATAATGAAAATTTAATGAAATGAAAGAAAATTTTACCAAATACCCTGTTTTTTTTGTAAATTTGTACAAATATATGAAATTTAACCATTTAGAGAGAAAATTTAATGAAATGAAAGAATATTTTACCAAACAGTCTGGTTTTTTTGTAAATTTGTACAATTAGATGAAATTTAACCATTTAGAGGATGATTTCTTTTTGCAAAAAAACTAAAGAAAATTGAATGAAATGAAAGAATATTTCACCAAATACCTCTTTTTTTGTAGATGTATACAAATAGATGAATATCTAACTTCATCCATTTTTTTCCATTTGGGATCATGTTTGAAGGTTTTCAAGATATTTTTTTTAGTCAAAGTTTATGCATTGATTGTCATTACAAGTTTTAGTGTTTTGTATTATTTAATATTTACTGACTCTAGCTATATTATATGAGATTTTTCCTACTTATTACACAATAAATGTATATATTCACATATTGTTTCATTTTTAATCACTGTATTTATTCAATGTAGATATATCTCCTCTCTCTCCTCTTTTCATCTCTCCTCTCTCTCTCTCTCAAGATATCATATGAGTCGGAATTACAAAAAAATATCAAAACTTAAATGCCTTACATTCAAAATCTAGATGCCCTATGAGTTATAATTATGTATACAACTATGTAAAAAAATTATCAAAACTCAAATGCCACTTAAATGCCACTCAAATGCCACTCAAATGCCCCTCAAATGAAATACAATATAAACTTGGCGAATTCATTCAACGCCGTAACCCATTGCATCACCTCAGATTTTAACCCCACAAAAAAACACTTGGTAGGGAGATCTGCTCATATATTACTACTGTTAGCAATCATTGATCACAAGATTTTCACTTTATGCTCATGGCAGTTAAACAACATTGACAATAAAGCAATCACTGCTCTAAAGTGACTCTGCTAGTAACTATATATAAATCATTTAAGATTGTGATGGTTTAGAAAAAATAAAACTCGGTATGGTCCAAGCCTGTGAAATATTTTCGACTGGAAAATCTCAGGAAATCGAAGTCTCATAATTTTTGAAACAAACTTATGGGCCTTGCTGTCACATTGCTGTCAACAACCAATTGCAAGCTCATCTTTTCCTAAGGTAGCCAAGATCTAACAGTTCTGCAACTGCTATAATTTGTCAAAGAAATTTTTTGATGCATATTTCATTCATGGAAAAGCTTTGAGGTGGCTATCAAAGCATTAGCGCATCTACATCATGTATATTATTGGGTAAAACACTTTTTAATTATGTTTGGTCGATATCTTATGTTATTTTAGTACAGAGGAAAATGTGTCAGTCGAGATAAGGCAAAGCCATCAATGAATGAGGCTAAAAAGAGACATTTGCCCAGGAAGTAGTGATTGCTGTTTGTTATTTTTATTACCTTACACTATTAATCATTTTTTCTTCTGGTTGCACTTTGCTTTCTATTTACCTGTATATTTTTTCTTTTACACTTGCATTATGTTTTTTTCATACTTCGTTCCATTACCTCCATGCTAGAAGGGTACTTGTGGTTTCATTTCTCATATAACTATATACGTTTACTGTACTTCTCCATTTTTATTCTGTTACGTATGTGCTAAAAGGGTAAATATATTTTCATTTGTAGTCCAAAGAATATTTTGGTAAAATGTTTCTAACTTTATTACTTTAGTTTTGCGCCATCTGAGTCGATATAGTTGATTTTACCTATGTTGAAACTACCAGTTATTTTGTCTGGGGTGTACAATAGCAAGGTAAAATACCACTAGTGTATCTACAAATTTGTGTACTGACAGGTATAGATCGAAAATGGTGTCAGGTCAACTGGTCCTTTATTTCATTGCTGTTGCTAGAAGAAAGTACTGATCAAAAGATGTATGAGGCAGGAAAGCTGTTAAAACTTACCATTCACTGAAGATTCAGTAGCTCTGGTAGATGTTGGTCTTTGAAATACTGGTATTGGAGAGGATGGTTTCAGTCCGAAAAAGTTGCTGCTTTTATAGTTCTCTCTTATCTGTGGAAGGTTATTTAATTTTCTAGTTTTAGTTGTTCTTCAGACATTAACTTTTCTAGGGATTCCAGAATCGGTTGGGAAATCCATAACAACCCAATAAAACATGATTGACCAACCCAAGGATTCTAAAAAACAGTTGGGGAATTTCATAACAACGCAATAAGACGCAATCAGCCAACCTAGGGATTCTAAAATCTGTTGGAAATCCATAACAACCCAATAAGACGCGATCAACACAATCAAACAGTATGTAACGATCGCAAGATCCGTCCTAAGATCCTTGATCAAAAATTGATAATTTCCCCTTATTTTCCAACACTTTTTAATGAAATAAAAATGTTATTCCGAGTCATAAAAGGTTACTTCAGCATTTTATAATCATAAGAGCTATGAATGATTGCTTTTACTGAAAGTTTTAATTTTTTTGGTGACATTTTGTCATGTGAAATAATACAATTTTTTTCCAATTTTTCAGTAATATTTTATTAATTTTAGTTATAATAGATTTTTTTGTCAAATTTAAAAATAAATTAACAATTTATTCAACGTTTTTATGAAATTCATGCACGACTTTATACACGTTTTACTGCAAGGATCTTAGCACGGATTTTGCAATCGTTACTTACTGTTTGATTATAAGAGAAAGTTGGACTTTGGTCGATCGCGTCTTATTGCGCTTTTATGAATTTCCCAACTGATTTTTGAAATCCCTAGGTTGGTCAATCCTGTTTCATTGCGTTGTTATGGATTTCCCAACCAATTCTGGAATCCCTAGAAAA
>CALYOO010000064.1:89180-187719 GCA_945261195.1 Cryptosula pallasiana
TATGAGATGAGTGCATTCATTACATATAAAATTGAATGCCCCGGGTTTTAAGAACTAACTTATACCATCAAGTGGTAGTTATACATATGTCCGGATGGATAAAGCTTTTCTCTACACGAAGACCAAATTTATTTTTTTTTAAATTTAAAATTTTGACAAATATTGCTGAAAACAGTGCAAATTTCCTCAAAAAACATGGCTTTAATGCCCTGGGTTTTTCTTCTTTTCTATTTGTGCTAGAGTAGCAGAATAAAATACATTCAGTCGCCAACATACATTTTCATTGATACAACATCAAAATTGTACCATGCCCATTGCAATATACTCACAAAGAGCATGTTTATACACTGATTAGTGTTGAATAGCGCTAGTGCAATTCAATGGGAGAAATATTTTCACTGTTTGTATTACGCGCCACCAATGCTTTGCCTGAGTGAACACGTATGAGCTTCTCTCATCATAGTATGTATGGCAATTGTGTATCATCACTACTAAATTACCAATACAAAGACTACATAGCATATGTAACCTTTGACCAAAGGTTGACAACATTTCCTTAGCTAATGTGCTCTTTGATTCATATTACTATTGGTCCCTCAGAGAGAGATAGAGAGAGAGCACACTATTATTATTTTGTTCCTGTGACTGCAATCAAAGTGGTTAACTACCACAAACAAACATTTTTCTGTAACTAATGTTACTGTATAGGCATAAAATATTAACTGGCTTATAGTTGTTGATTCCGCAAGTGGTGTCTAATTTGATGGTTTTAAATATGATGAATTTATTGTTAGCCAATATTAAATCTGTTAAACAATGTTTCCTACAACAGCTATTAGGGTTAGAGGTAAAGAACTCAGCAACTACATATTTCTGATCAAATGATTCTAGCAAATCTTGGACCATACAAGTTCCAGTTTCTAAAGTTTCAAAAATTTACAGTGAAAGTAATAGAATTTCATTATCTGGTCTTCAACGGAAATTCTATGCTTCTATATATTGGCGATATTGGACCCACCAAATTGTGGATCATTAGTACCAATGAATATTTAGTGCCTTGTGGGTAATAAATTATCAAAGGCGTCATTAATTTACATGAATTAAAGTTTGCTGGTTTAAAGTTTGGCTCTGTGCAAACTTGCCAAAATTATTGCTATTAAGTTAATCCAGATTTATAAAGGTTCTGTAATCACTTCTGTCTGAATACAAAGGTTGAGCTGATATTTGAAAATTTAATAGACAAGAATACACAAAATTCTTCATTCCAGGATGTATCTCTTTCATTTTCCTATGTATATCATTAGAAGGGCGCATAACAACAAAAATGCATGAAAGGCTATTCACAAAGACTATACATATATTGTCTTTGTTATTCTCTTACATCACTCATGCTATGAGGTGAATTGGGGGTTAAGCAATCAAAAGGTGATTAATATTGCCGCGGAAAGTCGACAGCACTATGAAATGACCATCAGTAATAGCGCCAAATTGCAATCGTAATAGTCAGCTAGCTCACATCGTCTTTCACCATTTCTATTTCATTCACCTAACTAACGTTTATTGACAATGCATGGGGGCAACTACTGTGGATTTTTGAGTGTCATTTACTTTCTGGGATGTACCACTATACAGGAGGTCAGAGAATTTAACAACAAAGCGAAAATTGACAATTTCAAGGAGCAGTGCTGGACAAAAAAAAGGAAAACCATTCGTCGCCATCTTATGAACAAGGTATCGTATATAAATAATTGTCGAAACAATGAGAAGCAGAGGTTTGCCACTTACTTTTCCAAAGCGAATTATCTTTTGCTCACAAAAGCCAAAAAAAGATTGCATACTCTTTTAAACTGCCAGGAATGCAGAGCTTCTCACACTGGTGAATTCTATCTTAAGAAAAACAACCAACCTAAGGGGCAACATCAACAACAAACACCACGCACTGTTGATATAAGAAAAGTAGACACTTTATTAAAACAAATCTCCTGATGAGATTACTGAACATGACATCAATGCTGTGGTGAGCTCAGTAATTAAACCCATCAAAAAAGCAATTGGAATCACCCCACGTGCTGATCACTTCATACAAAGAGTGGTTGGTAAGCGCAAGATTGAAAACATTGGTATTATATCTAAGAAGGCCAAGCGAAGAATTCTTGGGGAAGCGAACAGGGAATTGAGCGAGAAAGCTGTAGCACAAGATCACCTAGCTCTGTTTGCATCCAAGCAATCAGGTGCGGAATGGACTAAACAAATTAAAGATTCGTATGGAGTGAAGAGAATACGAAAAGAAAGATCACACACAGGGAAACTTCGATCATATTATCAGTGGTCAGAGAAATTGCTTTGCGATCAACTGGAGTCACAGCAAGTGTCTAACTGGACAGCTTTAGCACGGAGAATTCGTCTAGTTCGAAACCATTCTCAAAAACCCCCAGGAAATATGGCACAGGTATGTCAAAGTTTATGTATTGTCATCATCCACAATTTATTGATCTAGCTGCATACAAATAATATCGAACTACAATATGCTTAAAAACAGGCAGTATTATGGAAAGTATGTATTCATAAAACCATGAAAATCACTTTGTATGTATATGTCATAGGTGGTTAAAGCAATTGCAAGATCCCTTGGCTACAATGCGCCTGTGAGAAAAACACAGAGAATTAGTTGGTTGAACTATAAAGGCCTCAGTTTCAATGTTAAAAGGCGCACGCCATATCTAGTGTTGAAACGCTACAAACAAAGACTAATAGAGTCCGGAGAGGTTGATATTGGGAAACCTATAGTCCCCCATAGAATTCACAAGAACAACAATTAACGACGGAAATGTGGTGAGTAAAATCACATTTTTTACAAAGTTGCCAGTATTCGTCTGGATTAAACAATCATAACATCTACACAATGCTGCACAGTAAACTGTGATCTAATTATTTTACAGGTCACAACAAAACATCAAGTATCAGGACGGAAGTTTGACCCTGCTGTCTATACGGGAAGAGCATCTGCGACGGATGGCCTCTCTAAAGCTATTGAGAGGAGTTGATGTTGATTCTATGTCAGCACGAGATATAGACGTATTCCTATGTGACCACGGTATGCCTCTTCAGCTTCAATCCAAATGCATTCTAAAATGATGGGGACATTGTTTGACATAAAAATAATTGTAATTTTACAGTGTGCATTCAATCAGCAGTTACTAGATTGTTCTTGGTAATCTAATTAAGCATTTGAGCTGATTGTTGAGCAATAACTAAAAAATTATAATGAGGAAATAGTGTAGAAATGATAACTTTTTTATTCACAGGAATTCCTGTTCTTGACTCTGAAGATGCTAGAGAAAAGTATGCAACTCTCACAAAAACAAGGAACCTGACAATGTGGCATGATCACTCAGATATAGCCGGTAAGGCATTGGAGCCAATATACACATGCAGACAAACCAATTAGCGCTGAACAACTGTTAATTGAAGCTAATAAATATTTATAACATTTTGCAGGCAGCAGTCATTACTTGTTCATGGTATGGTTTTTGTTTGATGATGTCGTCTACTACACGGATGATGAATTCAAGAACAGACATGATTTGGTGAGCATTCACTCAAGCGCCATTAAATATTAGGCACAATATATTGAATTCTCCAAAAGAAAATGAAACGAATAGCCTGGCCAAGTGTGGCAAACCATTTACAACTGAAATAGCAGAAATGTAAACAAAGTTTGTTTTGATTGGATTGCAAGTGATACTCTCATCATAGGATTCCCCCCTCAAATGAATCATGCAACTTTGAAGGGTCACAGGAATTAATGTTTGGCAGTGTCTTGTTTTACACAAATTAAAAAATAAAGTGTACTTAGATGATGAGATCACCAATATATACTGGTGACGGGAATATGACAGCATATTTTATGACTGTTTGTGAAGCATGGCAGCTTTACAATACATAAACGAATGATATTTTCCACATTTTAGGATTATGTAGTAAATGTGCAAGCCACAGTGGAGGCACCGTATGTCTACCTACTAGCCCGCTCAGGTTCTTCTGTAAAAGATCAACTGATGTACATACCAACACGATTGGAGGATGTGACAGCACTAGACAATCATTTGTCAGTCCAAGGCTTTGAATATCAAGATAATCTCCGCTTCTTCTCTGGTGACACACCGGCCAGGCAGTTAGAAGCTGGTCAGCAGTGTGGAGGTCAGTGCAGCACACCTACAACATTACAATATAACATTTGATTGCATTAGACAACCATTTATCAGCTCAATGCTAATATTTTGACACAGGAAAATACCCATGCATTTGTGGAATGCATGACAGTCGCTTTGGGGATAGTTGTAAGTTTAACAGTCGGGGACCCTTTGATTCTCTACAACAGCGATTGGACCTTTTGCATGTTACTGATACTTGGAAAGAGAAGTCTAAAGATGGAAAATTTGCAGTTTTTGAAGCCTTCAAGGTATTTATCTTCGTACTTCTCATATTTTAAAAAAATGCTATACACACATGCTGGCTAAAATCTTAGTTAACCATAAACGTATGTTAATGTACTTTCAGACACAGGATATTCTCAACGAGCTAATTAGACGAGGAGTCACAATGGATTATTCAGAAAAGTCTGATGAGCTTAAGCAACTTTTTTTCCACACATTCAAAGGTAAAGTTAGTTTTGATAACTTGTGCCCCAAAGCATAAAATCTGGTTGGTGATGCAAAGAGTGGATTAATGGCATACTTTTCTTGCAGGCATAAGAAGACCCCCTGCTCTCTGGTGTACAGGAGCAGACATAGATCTACCAGAACTCGAAATCTGTCAGAACGAACCGTTACATGACCTGAAAAATGTAGTGAACAGAGTGTGTGATGAGCTACCACATTGCTTCAAGGACAAAGAACTAAAAGAAGAGCTCCTGAGCACACTCAACGACCTCAAAGGTATTATTGAAATGACTAAAAAAAAAATTTTCTTGGAATGTGATGATGGGAAATTTTCAACAAATCTGAATGAAGCAGCCTGTAAATGGAATAATAAAGCTCCAGGTAGGCAAAATTTCAGATTTCTGCTTTCAGTAACAAACAGGGAGATGAAAGGTACTGACTGTCGGCTCAACTTGGTGAAAATTGCACACTTCCTTTCCACAAAGCAAAGTGAAAGTGAAGCTAGAAAGCCCTATGTCTTGGTGTTGGCTTTGGTGGAGTTACAGAAAATAGCCTATGCTCCCGACTCAGAGCGTTCACCGAGGTCAATATTGCGTGCTTATAATCAAAGCTTTGTTTTTGCCATGGCATATATTGAGCTCTTTGGAGAACCTAAGTCGGCCCAGCATAGGTCTATTTTCGGAATGCCTTTCCACTGCTTGTCTGTGCATCTACCAGAGTGTCTGAGGTTGGTCAGTGGAAGGTCCATTGTTGCTGAGCATGCGGAAAGGCACTTTAACAAAATCAGGTGAGTTTAATTTAAATAGCACTTTAGAAGTATGTAGCTATTGTTCCAGTCTGGACATCATACACAGTTATTCAACAAATTTCACACTGCATTAGAATGGAATGCGATAGGTCAAAGATCAAAGTGATTATTCTGTTGACAGACAAATTACTATGCGGACATCCAACAGACAAGCTGAATCGCTCATAACAAATGCTATATATAGAATTGCGATGGAGAGAAAACGATTAGTTTGTTACCAGGATTCATTCACCTTACAAGAAGGAAAAGTATGCCAAGCAATTGAGAAGTCAGCAATCTCAAAAGTTTCAAATGACCTGTATCTTGGGAGAAACACCATCCTCACTAACAGGTACCAAGTATGAAAATCAACATATATTAATATTTTTGCAGAAATTATATTATTCTTTTAATAACCAGATTTATTACATATTACGTAACATAAATTTTGTATTTTTGTCATACAATTATCTTCACAAGCATGAGCAGCAGTTATTAAATATTCTAATATGTAACAATTTGATTAATTTGATAAATCAAAGGTTAAGCCTGCCAAATAATGATTCCATGGAAATTTAGAGAAAGGCAAAGTGTAATGTTTTAGGCAATTTAATTATCTACAATATTTTCATGAAATACTGTGCTCTGTGTCATACATACCTCATACATACCTGATATTTTTTTGTACTTGAAGGTTTCTAGAAAGTAACCAGACCGCCTCCCTGGCTCATTTTAAGCGTATAGCAGACTTCCTTGAAGTGGGCCATGGAAAGTGGTACCGCACTCACAGCTCAGCCATAGAGTTTCTGGATGGCTTTGAGGAGCAGGACTCCCATATGGCTGGCCCTTGCAAAACTCACTACAGGTAAAATATGTTGTCATGCAAAACATATTATAATAATAGAGCGCTAACACAAATTCTACTGATATACACTATAGGCCCACCTTACTGATCAGTACTATTTAACAAATATTCAAAACTACTTCTAACTAATTAACGACTAAACAAAATTAAATTTATTTTCACAGCAATTTTTGGCAGTGCCAGAAACTGGAACTTTTATGTTTAAATTAATGACAGAGCTTAAAAATAAGCAGGAGTCATCCAGTTATGAGTAGGAAATTGTTGCACTCGTGGTCACTGAGAAATGCTGTAGAAATTAATGCTTGACAGGTTGAATATTTGGCCCGCATCATGTCAAAATTGAAACCATCGAAATAAACACCACCACTGAATCAAACAGCCTGCCATAAGTTAATATCTGCACTGGGTAACATCACGGTGCCCTATGTGATGCGCAGTAATGGCCGACTATCAAAGACTATCAAAGAATCTAACTCAGCCAATAATTAATGACTTAGAGTGCCGTTTTTTTCAAATTGAACAGTGAGTAATGGCTGTATGTGTGCCTATCTCGTAATTAACAATGAAATAAATCAGTTGTGGTCAACTACTGAAAATAATATTCAATTATCACATATTTGTGCTTTCCTCAATTGGACAGTTAAAGCTGGTAGGGCAATCTCCACCTTATGAACAGCAAAGTAAGGTTACCTCAACAAGTGTTAACTGTTAGTTTTGCAAAGTTAAAGTATTTTTTATTGGCTGAAAAATGAAAGAGTGACATATTTGAGCCTACCCTAAATGTAACCATTATAAAAATAAATGCCAATTAGCTAGATCTTTACCACCTTTCTGTTTGCCATATATATGTAGGTCTCACAGTCTGAAAGACATAAACCTGATGTTGGACAAGAGTTGGAAAGACTGCCTGACGCAAAGGAGCTTGTTAAACATTCCTTTACTAAACTCATTGGGTAAAGATTTCAACAAGAAAGGTATTCAGTCGTACATCTTGTTCAGAGATCAAATATTTTACCAATCACACATTTGTGCGTGTGTTATGATCAAAAAATTGAAAATTAACCGCAGTGAATTATATTAAATTTTAGTTACCAAAGAAAAAGGGGATTCGGGAACTGCTTTTGCTCCAAGAGCTTCCATCGGACTTGCTGTGAAAGGTAGAATAAACGACTCGGCAAGCAAACCTTCGACTTCATCAGCATCAGTGACCCCTAAAAGAAAATAATGCCTTCTGTCATTGTTCAAGATGCTAGTATCAGTACAGGGATGCATGATTGTGTTGCATAACAAGGTTTATCATGTAGTCAGTCGATCTACTTGCATATATATATGTGATGCGCAAAGACAATTTAATATTAGCATTTGAACACATGTTATCTGCACCTTTGGTATTACACTGCTAACCTAGGAGTGCTGGTCCTGTTGCTGCAGGTAGTAATCTCGTATTATGATGGCATGAGTAGTAGCCGCAGCAAACATTAGTGATGTTGTTACATGCGTACTAGTGGTGGTAGCACTCTCTATGCAGCTATTAGTAATAGTGGAGTGGTAGTAGACTAGGAATGAAGTAAGCCATATGATGTTGCTTACACTGTGTACTGTATGCCATACATAAATATACTGATAGATAAAGGTAGTGAATTCCTATGCATATGATTGGGTGGTTTCAACAGTTATTAAACTCTTGCTGAAAGTTTAATGTTAGTGAAGCAGTGTGCATCATTACTCGGGAGAACAGTAAAGTTGACAAAAAAATGAAGATTGAATAGCATTGCCAACGATGACAGAGCAAACTTACCTCTATATAGACATGACTTGCAACACAGATTCATTCCTCAGACTGTCTTAAAAACTAATACATGTATGTACATAGATACTTGTCAAGACTTGCAGGCAAGTATCAGGCAGCTGGTCTAGTACTACTAGTAGTAGTTATAATCACAGCAATGCTTCAATGCTTTAGAGCTATAGAGTGCATCCAATCGCTCCACAGCATGCAATGAAATGATATAATGATCATTACATAAACATATAGCCACACATTGTACTGCGTGGTGTAATGGTAGAGTGCAGGGATTGAATTGATTTGACTGCATAATAACACAGGATCGAGCCCCAGCCGTGGAGCTGGTTTTCTGAAAATACATTTACTAAAAATGTTTCTAGCGAAATGCCGCTTGCCTTCTTAGTCTTGTGAAGTTAATGTCGGAAAAACAACTAAAAATAGAAAAATAATTAACATTCCACGAATAAAAGAGAACTATAAAAGCAGTAAATTTTTTAGACTGAAACCATCCTCTCAAAGACCAACATTTCAAAGACCAACATCTACCAGAGCTACTGAATCTTCAGTAAAAGGTAAGTTTTAATAGATTTATGATCATAAAACAACAGTGGTGAGCTCAACTGCTAGTGCTGGAGATGGGAAATCTCCTAGAATTTATAGTGAATTGCTTTCAAGAATTTACAGTCGACACTGATAACTATGGATTATATCTGATGCAACTAGATTCTATTATTGTTATTTAGGATACATGTTGCTCTCAATACTTTACAGTCTGCACTGACAAATGTTATTATTACTTACCATATACAGGTTAGGATTTATTTGCGCTGGAGTAATTGGGTAAATAACATCATACCTATCTATTGATTTTATAAATAGATGAACGTATCTGTGTTTAAATAACATAGGAATGACAGTGAACCACTAGTATTAAAGTGCTGATCCTTTTTTTAGCGCAACTAGTTGAGTAGTTCAAGTGGAATTAAGTAACTTTTTTACTTTTAGGAGGGGAGATGGAAATGGAAGAGGATAGTGTTTTAGGAATACAGGTTAACTGGGATTGACTCGTGAGAAATCGCATTGGGTTAAAAAATTCCAGACTGTGAATACAATGATGAAACGGAGATTGAACTTGAAAAGACTTGTGTAGAGAAATTAGTTGCTCAAGTTTCACCATTCAGCGAGGTAAACATTAATAAATAATTGTTTTACTCTCTTTAATTTGCAACAACTAGATGTCAGCTATTTATAACTGAATAAAAAATAAGTAACTTTGTTATTCATTTTTTTAGATGGTTATCAAAATGAATAACAAAGAAACCTCTTTCTGAAGTAACAATAGATTTTTGTATTTTGTATTCATGATGTCTCCTTCGAACTCACATTTGGATCACAACCCAGTGGAGGTAAAGATTTTAAAGATTCTAGACAACACCATATCAAAGTAATTGCCGATGAGTAAAGGAACAACATCTATTACAGCAGCAACTAGGATTCTTGGAAATCATAAGGTAAATATCAATAAATAATTATTTTACTCTCTTTCATTTACAACAACTAGATTTCAACTATTTAAACCTGAACAAAAGTTAAGTAAATTTTGGTTAATTATTTTTTAGAATGGTTCTCAAGATGAACAACTCAAATCTCCTTCTCAACTCACAACTTCTACAGCTCCAATAGTTGTTGCTGAAAAATTCATCTTCTTCTCATTCATTTATACTATTAAGACGTACAATAAACAATGATGTAGAGTGAACATCGGGATTACATCCATGATTACACCTGATTAAAACCACGGCTCACACCCATGATTACACCCTCTGATTAAAACCACGGCTCACACCCATGATTACATCTCATGATTAAAATCACAGCTCACACCCACAGCTCACACCCACAATCACACTCCCCGATTAAAACCCCAAGCCCAGGTGGCTTGAACTGCTCATATATTACTACTGACGTCCTAACCACTACATGGATTCCTCTACCAGTGTTTCACCTCAGGAAGGAGATGGATACCTTCAACTACGAGTCGAAGAAGAGTTTGAGAACGAAATCTCCTCCGCTGCTGTGCAGCCGCCTCCCCCCTTCTTCAGGGGGCTTTCCTCCTTCTCAGTCCACCGCTTCTGCACAGATGATTGCCGCTACCCCCCGGGTACCCTGCACAGAAGAAGAGAGGAAGGATGAAGAACTTTTAGGAGTTGCTAGTCAGATAGAGCTGATGAACAATTGGGCTCATTGCCATAGCTCCTCCCGTGACCCTCTGGCGCTCAGGCAGCCACCCCCTCCTCAGTGGCAGTCCACGGAGTTTCCCCCTCCCCACTGCCCCCCCCCCCCACCCTCCAGTGCACCCACTGTACCGGCAGCAAACGCTCTCACTTACAGCCAAAGTGTTTCAAAGCTTTCTGTCACTCCCGTGGACCCCCTACCCCCTCCCGGGTGTTGAACACTTTCACCCCTACCCGGAGCCCCCCTACCCCAACCCGGAATGACCCGGGGCTGTGTTTGAGTACAGTGGTTGTTTGAAGCAACCTGCAGGTACTAGGCTACCCCACACGGTCACCAGAGAACGTATGCAGACGCTGGGTAAGATCATCCCTAGTAAGAGGAGAGGAGCAGAGCCGTTGGCTCGACCCTCTAAGCGGGGCAGTTCCCCCCCCCCCCCACCCTTCTACACTAGCTTCCCCTCCACTGACCGTGAGAGCCGTCTCCACCTTGCCTGGCCAGACGGTGTCCAGTGGACAGATCCCCTCCTTGACCTGATTCCCACATGAAGGAGGGTGGGTACCCCTGTTGTGCTTCCCGTACCCACCCCTCCCTCCATCTCCTTGCCAGTAGACAACCATCTCTTTCTATCTCTACACCCCTTGTCAAGCTATTTGAAATTGCTGGCCCTCGTCCTTCTCCGCCCACCGTAGAGGAAGAAGTGGTAGCCCCTCATCTAGTAGGAAAGAAACCGCCTATTGCCCGGCGGCTCCTTCAGTGGGTCATCCCCAATACTAAAAAAAAACCATCCAAAAAGAGCTGAAGAGGGCACGACGAAACACCTGCCCCAGTTGTAAGTTCTCCACTAAAAACATGAGACAACTATCGGTGCATATTCACCAGCATCACATACGCTATTTCTGTCGCTGCCGATACTCAAGTAGCAGCAGGGACAGTATATACTGTCACCAGACGGCGCGTAGAGTTCCTGAAAACCCTGATCACCACCAGCGCCTCGGCTACATTTATGCTGTGGACAGAGAAAGTTATTGGGCTTTCTGCAGCTACCAGAAATGGTCCAATCCAGCACCTTTCAGTACCTGCCAACCCACCCAGACTGGAGAGATCCCGTCTCCTCCCACAGCACCTCCTTGGTGTGCTACAGTCACGGCTCCCCCCCCCCCTTCCCAGGACCATCCTCTGCACTGTCTGGCATTGTGCCCCTGATGGCTTTACCTCTAACCGGGTACAAGATACCCAAGAAACCACGCACAGTGGTTGTACCAAGTCCTGAGGCCATGATTGTTTCCCTCGGGCCTCCTTCTTCTCCACCCCCTGCTCCCCTTGCAGTACACCAGGACCAAGCATCTAATGTTCCCTCCGTACTCTCGCCAGCGGAACCCCCACTCTGTGGGGTAGATCTGCCAGTACGGTTTATGCAGAACAGGGCACAATTGGCTGCTGCTATCGACCAGGGTGCCGCTGAACTGGATTCACAGTTGCAGGGCCTTGGAATGAAGGTAGTGACTGGCACCCTATCTGAGGTAGAAGTCATCAAGGTCAAGGCGCAAGCAGAACTCCTGGAGGGGAGATAGTTGAGCTGAAGCAAGCTGTAAAGACAGTGCAAGGTCAACTGTTTTAGGGCAGATGTCCTTCTCCTCCCTTTGGCAGTCACACGGGTTGTGTGCACCTCTCCCCTCCCTTTGTCAATCACACTGGTTGTGTGCACCTCTCCCCTCCCTTCGCCAGTCACACGGGTTGTGTGCAACTTCACTTCATTGGCCACCCAGGTGGTGCGCCATCCTTCCTACCCCTTTTATTAGCCCTTTGGTTGTGTACCCCCTTCACTCCCTCTGCCAACTATGCAGGGCGTGACCCTTCCTCCTTTTAGATGCACATGGCTTTGTGCAAAGGGTTGCGCAGTCAGCGTACACCTCTCTCGGGTTACCAGTCACTTGTAGCCGGCAGTCTCCTAATGAGACTCCTAATGAGACTCTCTTCTGCCTACCTTATTTGGCCCCTGTGACTAGCGGCCACCCTACGATTCGTTAACTCTTAGTACTGTGATACTGATAGTTGAAGCGGCCTATGTAATAGATTTTCACATAGGTGGCCACTCCTTTGATTAGCACTACTGGCCTAGTACATATGAATTATTAGTCAATATAATGCGTATGCCTAGCAAGTTAGTTAGTGTGTGCTACTAGCTACGTGTGACTGCCCTCAGCTGAACCAGCACATATGCAAATGCGTACCGCAGTGCCTGCCTAGGAAGACGCTCTAGGACCTCACGCTAGGAACTCCCCACCTCACTGGATGAGTTAACTGTTCGCATTTGGACTCCTTGTTATTGCCAAGTATATATTGTTATTGCGCCTGCTTGTTTGTATTTATACTTGTATGGCCTGATGATTTTAGTACCAATCAGGTTTTAGTATTTTCAACCGCTTTCTTTACATATCTGATTGCATAAATGTAGTGACATGTGGCCCAGTGGGCAGAGTTGATTGTGCGCTTGCTGAAAAAACACCTCTGAGTAAGCTTTTGTATTTTGAGCTAAAAAAGTATTCATTTCTATGACCCGGTGTGTTTAGTTTGGCAGGTTGCCCAATATTGTTAGTATATCTGCACACGGCACAACACGCAGCTATCTCGATACACAAATAGTTAGTGAAGAGAGCCATCACTACTAGATCAGTAGTGCTCTTTAGCAATTATCATTACATTGCTGTCGCGGTACACTTCTCTAGTAGCTGTTCGGTGAAGGTGTGACAAAATCCTTTACAATAGTGTAGTAAATGGAATGCCTGCATCTCTAGTTTACCCTACATGGACAGTCTAATATGTTGCAGTTTAATCGAAAGATGTTAGGTGGCTTTGCCGATCCAATACCTAGCATTTAGCTTCCCACATTTTAGTAATTCAGAATTTCAGAAGAATGTGATGAACTTCTTTGCGTGATCCCAAAAACTATTGCCCGTTCTTGATCCCAAACCGACTTTGCAAATTTTGGTCTCAAATCATCGCTAGATAGTCAACTTGAATTGTTGAGATTGGGGTGCCGAGATTATCTACTTGTATTGTTGAGATTGGGTTGCTTAGATGTTTTTGAGATTGGGTTGCAGGTTATTAAGACTGAGCATGGGAATGACACGGGCAATGATTTTTTATGGCAACCACTTAAAACAACTATTGTTCCTTTTGGTTGAGTTTTCTTTAAATTTAACTGGGTCTTGCGAGAGTTTTTATAAAGATATGATGAGAGTTCATTTAACACTAATTGTGGTATGTATGGGTTTCCGGCATATTATAAAATACTAACGTTTTTAAAGGAAGATTTGGGGCCTTTTCGGCAAGGAATTGCTGAAAGATTCAACTAATATCTTATATTGACAAATAATGGTCCAAAAGATGAACAATTGAATGTTAATTATTAAACAATTATCATGACTGTAAAAATTGTCAAGTAATTTTTAAAATATCACAAACGATGAAAGTACTCCCAGAGTGACCACTCACAATGACTCATCTTACCTCATGAGCACTTATATGCCCAGCTGATAGAAGTAACTAGTTATTACTGACTACACTGTCATACACACTGAACTATTGGGCCAATTAATTCAACGAAACAAACAGTCGGCACACCGTAAGGGGTTTTTATTTGGCGTCTACGCAATAGGAGTCGGTGTAGATACCTTCTGAGGAAGATTAACTTCAGACCAAGCAACCAACAGATTTGTCCAATGAGACCTTTGGTGGTGATTGAATGACTGTGAAGCATCCAGCAGTCATTTGTTGCTAATTGTTCTTTTTATTTGCCTAGTAGAAGGCTACCAGCCCGAGTCCTGAAGTTGAGCTTAGCAGGTCATAGTGCTGTTGCTCAAATAGGTCACTTACCTTGGTTTCCCTTGAAACAATAAAAATATTCAAACTCCCAGGGCAGAAAACAACATTTTTATTGCCTTAAGTTTAATATTTTGGGGGCTATAAAATTGTTGTTGCCAAAACAAGAGTTCTGACCTGCTTCCTGAACACCAAGACTAAAAATTATTTTGAACTGACAACTCCAAACAAATTGAAAAAAAAAATTTTTGGAGTGACAAATCCTAACAACGTTGTGGAAGTAATCTTTGTATTAGTTTTTATTCATATTTTTGTGGTTGCCAAAAACACCCATAAGTAAGAAACGTATCATAGTTTCTTAACAGCAACAATGACATGAACCATTGATCTGTGGATCAGCTATGTATGCTAGACCTTTCTACCCCGTAATACACAGTAAAATCGAGGGAGACAATGTAAATAATATGAATTCACAAGAATAATGAGACCTCAAAAAATCAGGTGCCTACTTAATGAGTGAATCAAACATTACTTCTATATAGCTTGTGAATGGTTTGGAGTGACTGTCATGGCGGAAGAGCAGCTTATCACACAGTTCGTCTGACAACTAAAGAAGCAATCAACTTCATGATAACATCCAACAAAAGGAGCTTACTTGCAAAAGCCACATCTGGTCCCAAATGTCTGTTGTAATGTTGCATTTGTATGTGATGTGGACTCGCACAAAAAGAGACTTAACCTTCGACGAGACAATATGGGGGTCTGGCTGGAGGGCCACAAAAGCCCTCCGATGCCATATCAAAAGTGTATAAGGAAAATAAGCAGCAACGCAAACACATATGTGCGGCGCTACAAGTTCATAAGTAAAAGTTTCAAAAAACTCAAGGAAACAGAAATATAAAGCGCCGAGCGGCAAACTGATGGTTCGACGGGACCAATTCTCAGCCTTAAGATCATTTCATATAAATTCAAAGGACAAAGGGTATAATTTTAACGATCACTAAAGAAACATTTTCTTAATCAAGGCAACTAATAAGTTAGGGGTGTATAATACTGGTGATGCGCCATCTACATAAATCGTAAAATTACATTGCCACGGTGGTAACAAGCCACAGTAATCGCTCAAGGATGCAGTCTTATTAGTGTACGTTGGCAAGCTCAATTGAACCCGAAATATGAAACTATGGTCCTACCAGTGAACATGATATCTAATTATTTCCTTTTTAACTGATCAAACCAAAATCTCTTCTTAAAAGAACTTTCAAGGCTTGACTGGTTTTTTGAACTTTCTCAACAACATCACTTTTGTCATCAGAATAATAGTCAAGTAAGTTATCATTTCTAATGATAAGTTCAACAATCGACTGAGCTACTTCCGGTTGCATCGCTAAAGTGAAACTACTCTGCCGGCACCCCATTGCAGCATTTGCCAACTTCACCATAGCAGACAACTCCTATAACGAATGTGGATCTATTACCAGTAATTAATGTTGATACATCAAACTTAAGATAATTCAAGTTTATCTCATAGTAGTCATTTGTTCCCAGCTCATCAATGTTTATTTATCTATTCATGCCGGGTGTGTCTACATTTATTTCTGTTAACAGGTTTTCATGTCTATGTTTGTTTTAATTTGTAGGCATTTCTAAGAGACTTCGTAGAGATGAATAGTTCCTCATGGTTTTGATGCTTTTTTCTCTCGATGATGATGTAGATGTATGCTACTTTTCTGTTAACAATTGCATTCTTTTACAGGCCACGTATCTACTGACGTCTAAATTTGACCACCTCCAGTCCGCTTGTGATTCGACATAAAAGTATGTAAATAAATTGAACGACTAAAGCCTTGACTGCAGCATTGTTAATCTATTGGGATGATGTTGCTCATACTAATTGTACTACTAATAGACCATAATTTAAAACTGAAGACTCCATAATATAACCCTTTTATAGAAAAAAATAGTTTTTAAAGGGCGCCGTGCAGGCTTTGCAAAATGCATTTTGTGTGTAGAGTTGTTTTCCCCCCAAGCATTGTAAAACTATTGAGGATAAATTGAAAGGTGTTCAAAGTGTTATGATGTAGTAGCACCTTTTTAATCGCATTTACATGAAATGTTATGTTTTAGCGACGATTAACGATGGATTAGTCAAACTTCAACTGTAGGATAGAGAAATGGCGATATTGCCATTTTCTGTTGACACCTTTGGTGAATCTATCACGGTTGTAAAAGAAGATTACAATGTGACATGTGTTATAATGGATGAATGTAATAAATCTAGTGTGAATCCTTTGTTTTATATGGTTCCTTGTGCTTGTCACATGCAAAGTCACAGCAAGCATGTTTGTTTAATGGATACTAGTATTTTAGTAAGGCCTAGCCATCAATCGCTTGCTTGCTCAGAGTTATTTTAATACTGTTGTCGAACAGCAGTGCTGCCTTCTTTAAATAATAATTGGGCTTTTAATCTCAAACAAATGGAACTGAATTGTTCTACAAATATCCACATCCTTGATAGCTAACTCTCTTCCCACAACATGGTGTAAGTTATATTACAGATTTTTTTGTTTTGTTTCATATACCAATCTGATGCTTAAGACTTGAATAATTAGATAATTAACAACAAAGTGCTCAATGCAGTAATGTCTCGAGTGATTGATATAAGGAGTTGAAATGATTATTGCCTGTGTTATATAGCAGCTATTGTAGTTTTAGCCAATCGTAGTTAGATATTAAAAGTATTTTGCAAGTTGATAGACCACCAAGAAGTTTTTGTTGGCTAACGATTTGAATTTTTGGTCTTCCCACAGCAATCTCAAGTGACGAAGACACCAGTGACAATGACGAGGAATTAAAATACCTAAACAATAATATAAATACCCCAATATAAAACAATTGAATGCTCATCGACCAGCAAAAACAGTTAGATGTCTTAGAAGAAACACTGACCAGGAATACAGACAAGATCTGCTTCGAGACGCCCTATAGACGTGACACACTTGCCACATTTGTAGTCCATTGGCACATCTAGTTGATGGCAACGCCTTGAAACTTGATTGCTGAGGTTCTTAGACAAAAAGTCTAATGTTACATACTAGGTTCATTTTGATGGCAGAGGGACTTGAAAACACGATAATCTTGATCACATAAAGCCACATACACCATCATAACCCATTGTCATCACGAGAACTGTAAAAGGAGATGGGTCACATTCAAAGTGATTGACACTTTCAAGTTTGCATTGCTCATGTACAATTAGGAAACTGGCACTAAAACGGTTGATCACGGTTGCGGTAATGCCACAATGCCTCGTACTATTAAACTTTTCCAAACTCAATTAATTTAGCGAAAAACTCGCGAATTGTTTCAAAATGCTCTGGAAGAATTTGTTGGTAGCATGGGTATAAAAAGTTACACTCCGCACCCCAGAAATTTACAGAAAATTCATAACTTGAAAAAATCATGTTCAAACTCGATCAAAGAAGATCAGCTGCTTTGAACAGTTAAATATGAAAATGCTGAGGATTCCTTGAACACCAAAATTCATTTTCGTGTTTCTATGGCCACTGTTTTTCAACTTGATCTGTTATTGATTTGCATTACCGATTCAGTACTTTTAGATTTTGATATGAAATATAATCGTGGAAATTTTTGTGTGAAACCAACCCCGATTAGCCACCCTATGTTTCTAAATGAGCAAAAATTGGTAGAGTCAACTATAATTTTACCCATATTCATACACACTGAGCATTCTACTCATGTGTATTGGGTATTTGCATCAGATTTTATACATTTACGATCTAATCTGTCTTAGTAGGGCCAGACAAATTGAGGTGTTCAATGGATTTGGCGTAATTATACCAAATCCTTTCCTAATCCCGTGTCCCAAACACAGGGAAGAAAGAATTAAGACACATTTGAAAAACAAAATATGTTCCTAAAATGTGCAAGAGAAGAAGAATTTTCTTAACTTGTTCGACAAACAAAGTAAGGAATGAAGTGGGTGTTGTAGTTCAATACGTCGTGAATGGAATCGAACCTTAGTTAAGAACATCATAATTATTCAATCAAATTCCATAGATTATAAAGACGATAACCCCAACTTTTCAAAACAAGCAAGAATAAAAAAAATAAACTTAAATTGCTACAAACTAAAATAGTTTGTGAAGCATTCCTTTTAATTTGCCAAGTTTTGATCTCTTGCAATGATTTCGAGCTGTTATTTGAAAATATAAAACCAGTCTGTGACAACTAAGAAGTATAACTCACATGTTAATATTTATTTAGGGTTCAGTTTTATTTGCAACATTTGAACAATATAGATAAATGCTTGGTAATCATTTTTTTTATTCAGTGAGCTACGTGTTGTTGACCTACGAGTTTGATATGAATATTATGATTTCTTATTGATCAAACTGATTCCGGTCTAATTATCTCATTGTAATTCTTTTGGTGAACATAGGTCACTAATACTCCTACTCTGAAAGAAATTTTTGAACACGCTTATTTAACAAAAAGTGTAAATAAATTTATCACCTGGTTAGACAACTTAAAATCAAAGTGGGACAATATAGATGTTAGCATAGACTGAAGTTTGTTGGATATCAAGTAAAAATTTCAAAGCGAGCATTTGCAAAAGCATAAGAATGAAAGCTGGTCTTAGTGATGGATTTTTACACCAATGACGATGCGTCTGCAAATGACACCGTTAACCAGCATTCAACTGGAAAGCCGACCGATCGTGACATAATTACCAAATGGCATAATTTGATAAAAATCCATCAAGCAAACTGTGAACTTTCCTAAATTTACCATGGGCATGATAAAGGTAAAGCTATATATGTTGGATAAAAAGTACCACGCTATAAATGGTACCAAATATCTGAGCAACAATAGGAGAAAGCTTTCAAGCTATTCCAACCACCCAGAGAAGATCAAGGTTGTCAGTTCATGAATATGATTCAAGGAGGAAGACAAAGTTTTGTGATGGGGAGGAATCCAAATACAAGCCAATATAAGCCTCGGAACTGATGCATTGCGCGAAAGTTCTGTGCTAATTCAAATACCCATCAAACGAGCGTATTTTTCATCAAACTATCTGACAGCACACAAGTCAAAAAGTGTTATAATTGTTGTGCCAAATTTGGCAAGAAACTAGCTGAAGTGGTCGGTTGAGATAGACTACAAAACAATAAATCTCACAAATGTCAAAGACACATAAAATGTATGAGTCATTTCAAAAAGGTTAGAGAAACTGTACATGTATGAGCATTTATCTTGTCTCAAATACTAAGACTTCAAAAAACCATTTCATTTATATGATTACATGGAACTTCTCCTCTCTGCAGAAGATATAGCGGAAATCAGTGAGCATGGAATCATTTCCTGAATCAGTTTTAGAAACACCTTGTCATTGCAGATTGGAATTTACTATATGTTCACTGACTGCCATAAAAATGGTAGCAAATCACTAACTTGTCTCATCAATTATTTGCTCTTTTTATTTTTAAAAAGGCAGAGCCTTTTCATCTTTACTATTTCAGAGTGTTAATTTGGACGTAGAGTTATTTTTCGTTTTATCGTTTGTGTCTCATACATAGATTTACGGTATAATGGTGGCATGCGTTATATGTTGGTGAATTAAGTTCAATTATATTAAACTAATCCGTAGTTATTGTCCCTCTATTTATACCCCTTTTTGGTTGTAATTACAGCTACAAATAAAATGCATAATACAGTTAGGGAGAGAATTGAATCTAGGTCATTTGAGATAAATGCAACAAACAAAGCATACCAAGAAAATAAAAGACCAGAAAGTATACATAAATATGCTACTGGTGATAAACAAAGAGACAATGCTAAACTGCAAAGTGAGTAAAACCATGCTATCGATAAAGAGCATCAAATGAATAAAATATTAAAAGGTAAAATAAAATACGCAACTGATGATAGTTACAGAGAACGACTTATTGCAAGTGGTCAACACAAATATGCAAATAATGATAGCTACAGAGAACGCTTTATGGCAAATGGTGAAGACAAATATGCTGTCAGGAATCTGCATAGCCGTGCACATACATTAAAACAGTGTAGCCATATTACCATACTCCTGCCATATATTCATCTATGCTGCCTACAGCTTCATTGCATAGTTTGCACTTGTTGACTCTTTTGACTTGTTGTTATTGCGCAATAGAGGTAGTCATGACAATAAATTACTACATCATGTTTTTGTGATTCACACTTGACAATTACCTGATGTCTCTAGAATGGTCATGAATATATTAATATTGAGCAATAACCTATTTTTAGCACAACTAGATAATTCTAGAATAATCTTTTACAATTACTATATAAGGGCCATGAATTGCTGCCCAAGTTTAGTTTTCATTTGGTTATAATACAAGTCAAGTAACTCTATACGGATAGTTTCTTACTAAGGGCCCGCACAAGGGGCTACTATTGAACTCGGAGTGTCTTTACAACATATCTGTTGTGACATATGCTAATAATGATAGTTGCAGAGAACATTTAATGACAAGAAGCAAAGACCAATATGCAAATGATGAGAGTTTCAGAGAGAGTGTAATTGCAAGTGCATTAGAAAGCTATCATAGGCACAAAAAGCACTTGTCTAGTACACAATATGCAATTAACAAGTATAAATTCTAATCTGAAAAGCCTAACACTGGTGTGTGTGTGTGTGTGCACGCGCGTGTGTGTGCGTGTGTGTATTTGGCAAATAAAAGTATTTAAATGACACTTGTATGCACACAAAGAATTGATAGCATGCTGTGTTAATGACAATTATTAGCACTATAACGGCAAAGGTTGCGAGGAGAACAGTCTGGGGCACCATTATACTTGCTACACTTGCAGTAAAGACATGCACACTAGTAGACATCCACCCCAGGCTAAAACTAACAATATGTTATTAATAGGAAGAGCATATTTGTTTAGTTCAATGAATTCAACCGAACAACAATAGATATCTTTATACATGTGATTTAAAAAAAATACTATCATTAGTGGGAGCTGGGCGAAAAGCTACGAAAGGACCTGTAATTTGTGTTCTGTCAAGTTTACGAGCAGTTGCCATTGTTTTGCCACAGCCATGGGTCGAAACAAAATTGATACCTACTAAACCAAAATGTAAACTAATATATAAAGGTTATACAGATTACCAAATTGCTGATGTTGCAAAACTAATGAAGCATTGGTCGATGGAACAGACAACTCATTTTTACATTCAGGTGGAGGACACAGGACACCAATTTGTTGAAAGATTGTTATTAATACTAACGATTGCGTGGTTGGCAATGACTGTGTGACTGAAGATGATTACGCAACAGAATAATGTATGATGGATGACTCTGGTGTATTAAACGAAACAGACGGTGAAGTAGCTGCAATCATTGGTTGAAATGTTTTTAATTAGTATACAGCTTATCGATTTGGTTAATGAAATAAATATTGATAGTATTGAATCAGTGTCAATTGCCCATGCCAAACGTAATCAATCCATTAGCTTACATAGTGATAATAATTTTGAAGCTAATTTTTTTTTTGCGCTGTTTCCGAATGGAAACTAAAATACTTGAAGAGCACAGAGAAATTAGAGCCACCAGAAAAAAGCATTTCAATGCACGATTGTTTTCAGTAGACACATGTTTCCTTTTCAACATGCAATATATCTTCTTTGCTTAACACATATACAATATTAAACAAGTAGTTTCCAGTATTTCAATTAATTCGAAAAATGGATTGATGCTGTTAATATCACTCATAATACGTTGTTGAATTCAGAAATTCAAAGAGGCATTCGTAAATCAGACCGAGAGTTCAAATATTTTTAGATATTAAAAAGATGACCAGAATTTTTGAAAAAGGCAATGAATGCATTATTTACAACGCCGTAACCCATTGCATCAACTCCGGGTATTCACCCCACAAAAAAACACTTGGTAGGGAGATCTGCTCATATACTACTACTCATGTCAAATGCAATGACTAAATTTTCATTGCTCATTATGTAACCAATACTACTGCGAGCTAACCTTTCCTTTAGGTACCCATGGATATGGAACCGTGGAAATGGTGAATGCTTGGTGTTTTGACTGTGTTAAGTAACACATGTCACACATGATATGGTATTTGAAAAAAAGCCAAGCTTAAAATACCGATGAACGCATAAGAGTTTCAAGTTTTAAAAGTTGGATGAAAGCTGGCATTTTGTGGCACTCGCTAAACCTTATGATGGAAATTGTTTCAAATGTGCCAGTATTCACCTGCACTAAGTGTCAAAGTGTTTTGAATTTGTAATTATTTAGATGTTTTGTGCTGCAAAGCAATATAAAATCCTAATTGGCGAGAATCATTAAAGTGCATTGAAATTCGTGATGGCCTTGCAGATTCTGCTTTATATTCTGCGATTTTCTACTTATTTAGGAAACAGAAGCAGTGTTCTAGTCAAAAGGGTATATGCTTTGCTAGAGACAACAGATTCAAGGGTAAGTTTGAGGCTAAGTTTTTACCCACATGAGCTTGGTAGCAGAGATCAATTTTTTATGCTCCTGAACTACCGAAAAAAGTTTCATTTGTCATAGTTCTGGCTAGCCTAAGTTTTAGGCCAACAATTGATGCATTATGTGTATTTTGCTTGGAATATGCTGTGCGTTTTTTACTGGGAGTTGCATGACCCCTTGTTATTTTGGCAACTTTTAAATGGGTTTCATTGGATGATCGGTTTAGTGGCGGGGTTTTTTGGTGCTGGTTTGTTAGTCTAAGTTAAAGGGCTTAGGATGGACTTTTCCAGACCTACTTTGTGTGTAAAGTTATTTTCTCATCAAGTGTTGTAAAACTATTCAAAAAACTAATTTGTGGCAACAAAAGCGCAATGGGTATGTAGCGGTCTTTAGAGGTTCATGACAACGCATTCGGCAAAATGAACTATCTGCATTATGATGTTATATAGTATACTCTAGCAAGTAGTTTGTACCATTTTTGTTACCTTTTCAGTTTATAGCTACTTTCTAAAAATCTTAATTATTATTATTTAGTGCTTTTTATTTTTTTTCTTGGTAAGATAGACGGTATTTCAGATTTAATTATTATCGTTCTTGTGAAAAAAACAACGCTGAAATAAAACTTTGGCAATGTTTTTCTACCTAATTTTATTATAAAATTATTCTAATGTTATTGTTTGAATGAATTTCCGCTTGAAAATTATTATTTTGAAAAACATTGTTTATTAATTATTTTGATTTGGATCACAAACACTATCACATGAACGCCGGTGTATACATAATAGCGAGCTTACCAAAGATAAAACAAATTGCTGACTTAAGAAAGACAGCTCCAAAAATATTTAAATTAGTTCCAATACCATTTTTTCGCAATCAAAATAGTCTCTGCAGAATGCCAATATTTAGGAGGCCTTACTTCTATGCGAGCAAGCCAAAATTTTGAAAACTCGCTTTATAGCTCTATATAACTTGTTGCGTCGTCAGGGAAAAGGTCGTCCCGGGGAGTGCTAACTGAGTCTATAGGAATCGCCTTATCTGTGAGAGGGCCACTACGGATAATTTTTTTTAACATTATGTCAGCCCCAAAAAGTTTAAATTAAATTAAGCCTTATTTAAAATAGGTGTCATGGGCCATTTAAAGGGATTGCTCTGGCAACCAAATGATCGCCAAAACAAAAATTACACTAACTGCATTCTTTGGCCATAGCTTGATCAGCTATGTTTTGCTTTGAAATTTTTATTAGACCTCAGTTTATTTTCGGTTATTCTTATTCGCTATCACTACTTGCTACTTCCTGTAACACCACGTTATCAATACCAAGAAGAAATTAATGACGCAGTTACAGTTGTTGAATAAGCGCTAATGGTAATAATTATGCTTGCTACAATACATATTACAATTTTGTGTTCACCAACTGATCGGGATCGACTTTATTGTTTAGACTAATGAAAACGAAAACCCGAATCTATTCATTCTCCACTCACCAATGTGGATCCCAAATGTGATTAATAGCAGCTGTCCATCGATCCAACTAGCGAATACACCTCATGACTAGTCGACCATTAGTCCAATATGTTTTTTTAGGCATTTTCACATTGCATATGTGTACCTAGTGGTGATCATAAAAATTGTAAATTCATCTCTGTGTACGACATATGCATTTTTGAATCTGATAAACCAAATGCGAAGCTATGTGAAAGTGAAAACCAAGAATAGAAACTGTACTGCATTCTGAATTTAGCCGTACCTGACATAGCCTAATACTTATTATAAGCCATGTTTTGTTTAGGAAAATGAGACCACAATTCAGAAAAACAGCAGCCTGGAGCCACTGACCAGCTACACGGAGAAACACGAAGATCGGCTTGTTGCTAGATGGAATGGACCATCAAAGAAGAAACATCGGAAAATATTTTAATATAAAACTGACAAGCAAGACTGTGGAAGGGTTTAAGGTTTTGTTTCTTGAAGACGGGATGGAGCAACTCACTGCTTCCCAGGACATTTTTGTGGATGGGGAGTGAATATTTTATTAACATTTACGAGTTATTTACATATACAAATTGAGCTCGATGTTCAATAAATAGAACTCATTGAAAAACGTTGAAGTTGATATGAAGTTCGAAGGCAAGAAGCATAATATATTATTCTCAGTTTCGGTTAATAAGGCTGCCTAAACGTGTGGTTGTAATGAGATTTCCGTCGAGCTTGTAATAATTGATGTTATATCATGGTATTTTAAAGGGCCCTGTGAAACAAAAATAAGAACGCTAGGATGATGATATTTTGTACATAAAATAACCTGTAGTGAGCTAACTCTTAGCTTGACGGTTTAGGATTAATCATACCACCTTGATTTCATACTTTACAATAGCCTGTAGAAATTACATCTAAAATTGGAATATCTAGGTGGTATACCTTGAAAAATGGGAAATCTAGGGTAGTAACATTTTCTGCACTGGAATAGCTTGTATTAAATCACACCTAGTATTTTGATTATTTAGATTGTATTTTACCGCCTTGAATAATTGTAACTCTAGGGTAGTATTAATTTCTACCCTAGAATAATCTGTAGTAAATTACACCTAGTATATAGATTGTCGAGGTTGTATTATACCACCTTGAATATTGGGAACTCTAGGGTGGTATTAATTTCCACCCTAGAATAATCTGTAGTAAATTACAGCTAGTATTTAAATTATCTAGGTTGTATTATACCACCTTTAATAATGGGAACTCTAGGGTGGTATTAATTTCTAACCTAGAACAACCTGTAGCAAAGTACACCAAGTATTTAGATTGTCTAGGTTGTATTATACCACCTTGAATATTGAAAAATTCAGGGTGGTATTAATTTCTACCCTAGAATAACATGTAGCAAAGTACACCTAGTATTTAGATTGTCTAGGTTGTATTATACCACCTTGAATATTGAAAAATCTAGGGTGGGATTAATTTATACCCTAGAATAACCTGTAGCAAAGTATACCTAGTATTTACATTGTCTAGGTTGTATTATACCACCTTGAATATTGAAAAATTCAGGGTGGTATTAATTTCTACCCTAGAATAACCTGTATTAAATTCCACCTAGAGTGCAGAATTGCGGGATTTCCGGAAAATTCTACCCGGACCAGACTACCCTAGAATAAGCTGTAGCAAAGTACGACTAATATTTTCAGATTTTCTAGGTTGTATTGTACCACCTTGAGTATTGAAAAATCTAGCGAGGTATTAATTCTACCCGGACCAGACTAATAGTGGTAAGATGCAATAATTTATTCCAGCCATTTGAATATGCTGTATGCTCTTCAATCTTATTACACACACTTTCAGAATAAAATAGCTTCCAGTTTTTTAAATAGGGTTTATGAAACAAAAACTTGTTTGATAAACCCATTATGGCTTTTGCTGTTTGCAAGCTTTTATCTAGTTGTTATTGTCACCTTTCCAGTGCCAACCAAGATAAAACAAACTCTTATACTTTACCTCCGGTGATTGATGACTTGGAATACTTTCACAAGAGGTTAGAATTTTTTAGTTCAACAGCTAACAGTATGGCTACATACCAGTGACATAGACATGTATTTTTTCCAATTGCGAATTATTGTATCTATGCTATTAAGTAATGACTGTTTGAAGGATTAGCATTTGGCTCAGGAGTTTGGCTATGGGTATTGTTCCATTTATTTTCCATCACTAAATATAATTATGCATACAACAAGCTGTGCTTTTTATGCTACAGTGATTGCCATGGAGAAAGGTATGCCGTTCACCAAATGGCACCTTCCACAGCTGAGGCCATAGAGCTGATGACCAACACCGAGCATCACTATATAAATATACATAAGGTAAACGGAGTTCTGTGTAATTCTGTCTTTGTGTGTGCTGTCAATTCAGAAATTGAAAGGCTGGAATTGAGGAGAGATAGACTAGGAACGTGGTCTGAAATGCATAGAAATGCAAAAGTTGCAAACATTCATCGTCATCATCAGAATCGTCTGCCACACATTTCCTATGGTGCATAACATCCGGGTGAGGGAGCTTCAAAGAGTTTAAGCGTACTGAACTATTCCGAAAAGACCTGAGTGGAAAGCTCTGCAGCCCCACTGTGGTAGCTTACACAATTACTGGATCGGTGCCTTCTTCAATTACTGTGTAGCCCCATGGGAGCTCGAAATCAACCATACCATTTCACCCTACATCGCGTACAACATTGAAGGAACTCCGTAAAGCTGCTACTGAGAATGCACTGCCACCAGCCCGAATCTATATGAAGGTATGAAATTGAAAGTTATGATCATTATCTTAGGTTTTTTAATTCTACTATGGTATTTTGTTATGGGGCGTACACTTTTTTGAGTTTTTAAAACAGAGAGTCTAGATTTTATTAATAGCAAAAAACAAGTAATCCTGCTCATCCAACATTTTCTTGTTAGTCTTTTTATGCTTTTTGACAAGGATAATTTTACCAACATCATACAAAATGGTTCCATTCAAATTGCATATTTACAAAATAATACAAGTATAAAACAAGATAATGTTATCCATTAAAGGGTGCCAAGTGAGCCTAATCTATTAGCAATCACTTGTTTTCAATAAAGTGTGTGATACGTGTCCATCGAATGGATGCAAACAGACTACCTAGGCAGCTTCTATATTCGCAAATGGGCTGAGGAAAGAGAAACCAGGAGCGTCCCAGGCTCAGATTTAAAATGTGGTAAAAAATAATTTGAAGTGGAGAGATATAAGGCCAGATACTTGGTAGGCTGCAGCTTGAGATCGACCAGTCTGGAAAAGTGTGACTCGGAGACCGTAACCTAGAACAGTCACAGTCGGCCCGACGGACTGCTAATGATGATGACTTTCACCTGCAAAATAAAAACCACTATTACTAAATATGCTCTGATGTTTAACAATGGAGTGCCTTCTGTTGTAGGAACTACTCAGCAGGCCAATTACTGAGGTGTCATGTATTGGAGATATGCCGCGCAGTACTAAACAAATTTACGATATCAGACATACCCAGTCAAAGAAACGACTCAAAATTGATCCGTACGACAATTTAAACACTATGCTTGTAGCTGACGGCAACAGTGCTAACAGGTATCTTCACCAAATAGTCACAACTGCCGAGAATCACGGTGTTTGCTTATTTACGGATTATACAATAACTTTTATGAAGCAAAATTGTGACGCAACTGCACCTCAACGATCCCCAATTCACGTTGACACAACTTATAATTTAACATCCCCATTTGCTCTGATCACCACATTTCGCGCAGTCAATTTTGAAGGAGAGCCAATTTTGTTGACACACAAAGAGCGATGCCAGAATATTTAATTGTTATGGGACTGTATCGTTAATCATGAGGCAAAGTTTGCAGAGGAAAACTTGGTTTTTTGTTACCGATGGTGACACAGCTATTATTAATTCTCTTAAAATATCTTTCCATAATTCTCTATTTCGCGGCATTTTTCACCTTGGAGCCAATGTATGATCTAAGATGCAAGAGCTAAATTTACCATCTACTCTTGTTTCACTGGTAATGAGTGCCATGAATGAACAGCTAGACTTTCCTTTAGAACAATTCTCCTACTTATCTACCGATATGTACAAATCATAGATAAAAAGCCAAGCAGTCGCCATGTCAACTTTGCTACATGTATCAAATACTAGCAACAATCATGTATGTATTGTTTGCTATGCTAGGTTTAGCTGAAGCTGCACCAGATTCATTTATATATTAAGGAGCCAATTCTTCAAAATAGTGCCAACGCTACTTTAATCTCCTGTGATTTATATCGAATTCAAGTTCAATTGGTTGGATTTCTTATTGATTGTGGCAATAATACAATAACTTGTTATTACTATTTATTTATCTACTTTTCTCTAATAATACTACCTACTGCTGACACTTTATTGCTATATCATTGCTACAATCTTTTTTCCTATAATATTATTTTGTTATCATGATGATTAGAGACTGTCAATTCAATATACATACATTATACTTGCTAAATCATCTTCGCCCATGACTATCACTATATATAATTATTATATGAATAAGTGTAGGCAGAATAATGATGATGGAAAAGTTATCTATAGTTGAAAATTGAAATTAATCCGAATACACCATTCTTTGTTTATCATTCTGTATATTCTTATTGCTTGAACACAGCTCGGGCTGGCTTTGGTCCAAAGCAATACATTAATATCATGGTAATAAATCAATGATATCATTAAATTGTACAATGATAATTACTGTTTTATGTCGCACTTCTTGAAGAATTGTGCTCAATGATGACATAGACGAATATTTTTATTTCATAATAGTGAATGAGTTACAATTTACTGTTATTCCAATATTATATTCATAATACAATGTTGATTTAGTTATAATATTAATACTTCCTGATTAAATATTTTTTATTGCAAGTGTTATTAGGGAGTTTGATCATATGCATTTGTTTCTATGGACGTTGAACATAAATAGCCTACTACTGTCACCGTCATGTCAATCACATTATTATTTTTAAAAAAAGTTGATAATTGTTATCACGATGATATATCACAAACATTCGTATTGCTGTAATCATTATTGTCATTTTTAACTGATAATACTTCATGAATTTAACAAAATTTTGTCAATTTACCAGCCACAACAATGATCAATTTGATGATTTAGATAGATTTCTGTTCAACTATAATGATTAGAGAAGTGTTGTTTTAGACACTCTAATTTACAGATGATTCAATTATTTTAACACCTTGTTGCGCAGCCAGTAATAGATATGGTTCCAAAAATTCCAATATTAAGTTGCACCGATTCCCAAAAGATAAACAGTTGAAACATCAATGGACCATAAAAATGAAATGAGCGAACTCGCACAATCACCAAAAGCTCTGTGAACCTACTATTGGCCGTCAGCTATGCTATGTAAGAATGTTCGTCAATAGTGATTTATTATCACCTAAAAAAGCTTGGCCGTAGCATTTATTAAACCGAACACTGTGCCTTATTACCACTCTGGTTTGTTCCACAATTGGCTTTTTGTTGTATCACTTATACTTTTTGCATGCCACACTAGGTTAACTTTACTTCACTATTCCTCTACGCTAATTCTAGCTCTGTCAGCCGCCATATAAGGGAAGATGGAAAGTCGCCATACGGTGCGGTGGATATGGTTATGAATTAAAACTCATACTACATTTCATTGTCTTCACACAATAAGGTGAAAAAAAAACATTTTTGATTTTGCTTATTCTGAAATATTTTTGTTGTGGCCTACTACTTCTTGTGCTGATTTTTCATTTAGTTTCCCAAACCGATCCTTTCTGTATATCTCATGCTACTTGTAATTGATCGTTTTCTTACCACTACTCGAGTATTGACTCAGTGATAATAATAATAATATTTGTATTATATTATCAATTATTATTATAAGTGAATAAATGGTAGCAGTGGCAGCAGCTACCAAGGAGATGGCCAGTCAGTAGACCTTATATTATTTCAATAGTGATAACAAAGCAAATGATTAATCACATTTGTGTGTAACCCTTCTATTAGTGATTAGTTATCTGTTCCAGCTCTTCAAAACTTTCTCAATTATAACTATAAGAAAGGTTAGAGTATGTCGTAGACTATATATCGGTATCTTATACAGTATAGGCTGTGATTTGCATGCTAATTAGATTTGACCGAAGCAAGCAGCTGTGTGTTCTCAATCCTTCGAGAAATCAATAATATTACATAGGACTTTCTAGCTCATTTTAAAAAAATACACGCTTGTATCGCGTCATATATGTATGTTCAATAGCTGTATAATATGGAGAACTTTAGTATGGAACCTGGTTAGTTGGGAAAGTGATTTGTTTCCAGGTCCTACACCCCCTCTTCTTCTTCACAGTCTAGCGCTTATTGTAGGAAAGCAGAGTATATATTTGACAAACAACTAGCATTATTCTTACCATAGTGTTTGCTCAACTAATATACGGAAATCGTATCACATCAATGCCTCCAGACCTCTGTAACGCTGCTTTATCAATGTTTGGGTTTTTGGCTAATTTCAACGAATGGTTTACTGGTTTACAAAAAGATTACTGGAAACTTGCTGGGAACATGGAACATTTTTGGCTCGCTGTAAACTCACTGTATTTGTTTCAAGGAGTTGCGCACCATGTCAAAAAAAGACAACCACTTTACAAACTAGACAAAATGGAAGCATTTTGACTACAAAAACATAGATATTTCAAGATAATGAAGCCCAACAGAGTACAGCCGTTTTTGGTTAAAAAACCATGCTGTTTGCAAATATTTTCGAATTATGTCTTGAATAGTCCCTACAGTTTACTCTTATCTAAAATTTTTGAATCATTCCAAAACTACATAAATTATTTGCAAAATAACTTTGCTGATGGAAAGTTTTACTAGCTTTTGGCCAGGAAGTACGATTTTCTTGCATGAAATTTTCACTGTTACCAAATGTATTTACTTATTTTACGTTTTGAGATGCAACTTATCAGGCTATTTACTGTATCCTTTGAATCGTTTTGCATATGGAGAAACTAAATGTAGCTACATTTTAAAAGTGTTTCAACACTTGTGGAAATGAAAGAGTTTGTATTAGAAGCCATTCACATCTTTTGGTTTTCAACAATTTTATGCTCTGTTAATAGGGTCCAAGTCAGACTTTATTGACAATGGTTACACAAAGTACAGAATATGTGAGGACCAATTTGAGAATAAGGACTTTGAAGTTGATCGAAGTGGTAAAAACTCTAAATTGCTACCCAGCGCTTTATCTTACACACTGAGAGCACCTTCAAGGGTAACAATATGTTTACTAATGAATGCTTTAGCATGTTATTTGACTTCAACTTATTCTTTTCATGTAACATATAAATAAAATCTCATCGTATATTGACTACTACCATTTTTATGATCTAGATATTGTTTGACAGTTGAAAACTTTTGGTTATGATTAGATTGCTGGAAAAGGAAAGACGAGAATGTCAGCTTCAGCAACACTATTCGCTGACTCCATTGCACAGCTTAAAGAACTCCATGTTAGTTTCAATGTCTTGGGCAATGTTACACTTGAGATTGGAAAACTTTGAAAAAACGCGATTTACTGATTGGCAATGCTATCGCATAGTGTGTCACACATTTTTCTAGAATCCGCGAATCTCAACTCCACGCAAACCAGGTTTTGCTCTAAATCTCTCAACTGCTGTTGAGTTTGAACTTTCTTCCTTCTGCACCAGCAACACGTGTTGCAGCAAGTGATGAGTTCTATGTAATGGTGAAATTGATTAAAGTCAAAGGTGTTTTTGTGAACAATACTGTGCTTTGTTAGACTTGTCTCCTCGTTTAAAAGTCAGTTAATTCTTGTTTTAAGGATGTGAAACTGATCCAATCCAATTTCAAATGATCGATAACCATTCTACATATCCAGATCAGTTGTACAGTAGACATTGAGTGGTGCCTTTGCTGCATAAATCTACTAAAGGTGAACTTGGTGCTGTGTCAGTGAAGACAAGTGGTGGTGGAACAGACACTGGAGCAAGTAGTGAGACAAAGATTGAGGCGAGTGGTTGTGCAGAACTGGAAGCGAGCGGCTATTCATCTGTGTCTGTCTCCCGTGTCAAGTCAAAACCCAAAGTTTAAGGTTGGTAGAGTTCATTCTACTCTACTTTCAAGGTTTTTTTCAGGGCCGCAAGACAATGATCACATACTTGAACATCTATTGGGTTTTATTTCAGTAATAATATAAATTTATATTCATGAAAATTCTCAGACTTCAGTGTCAGCATCGATGATTTAGGTCACAATGAGGGCTAACCAGTCAGGTTTAGATTTGAAACTGGCGCCCCTACTAAATAAAGTATTTACTGTATCGTGGTGTTAGATAGTTAAACTGTCAACAATAAAAATACTAATATAAAAAATTACCCATTATAATTAATAACAATAATTTTTATTAATTTTTTTGCCAGCTCTAAATGTTTATTTTTACGAAGTACACGCTACTTTTGGATACACTTTATTGTCTATCTGTGCACCAGGGTTCGTGAGAACAATATGCTTCAGTACGTCATTCCGTACAAACCCCGAGATATTTCTTTTTTCATGCATAGATGGGACTCACATAGTTCACAAATGTATAGGGTGTGCTGAACCATAATTTCTGGGACTCATAGAATGCCTATACAATGGCATTAAACCAAATTCTTAATACAATGACTAACAATGCTATATGCAAAGGAAAATATATGTGAGTAAAACATTTACAAATTTTCAAATCCAATTAGGCAATTTCTTATGTTTACACAATGAAAACATAAACCTGCCTGATTGTAGTAAAGCCACCATCATTTAGCATGAGCTTGCTCTGTTTTGGCTTCTAATCCACTGGCTTGTCATCAGCCAATGAAGCGAAAACAATACAATCAACAACATACTAATAACTGTTGCACATTACTACTAATGAGTTGGTTCATTTTAGTGGATGAATTCAACATATTTGTCACTTGGTAATATGAAGAAAGATAATGCAATTTGGGCCGGATATTACTACCTTTTTCGGGATGTGATTGCTTGGCTCAGATTTCAACACGAAAAAGTTGATTTGGACCACCAAAGTGCTCACGGCATTCCTGCTAATCAAATCAGTCGTTCACTCAATATTACTATTCGTTTAAATGCACACGGCTAACTACACTGCATTTAAACCAAACTCAAGCAGGTAGCAGCTCGCTCAGGTTATTTCTTAACGCGGTTTGTTAAAAAAAAGCCTAAAAATGAGTTACTGATTTATCTACATCACGTCATTCACCCGGCAAATCGGCCTAATATAATCATTATTTTTTCTCTACAAAAATACAAAAAATGAATGAAGAATTTTCTCCAGATAATGAACAGAAAAGACGAGATTTCATACATTTTATCATGGCCGAGATCGTAGGAGAACAAATCAGGCTCCAAAACGATCCTAACGTAACAGGGGAATTTTTTTTTAAATTTTAACTGGGATGGCAAAAGCTCAATTATATCTTCTCTCACAACTTTGAGAATATCCATAGTTTCCCAAAAAAAGATTGGGGAACGAAGTCCAGTCTCATTTGTATATTGGCATCAGCAGTAACGTTTCTGAGAATGTGCTACATGGTAGTTCCACTGCTATAAGTGTACAATTTGTTGTCATTCAACGATGAGCAAATAGAGTATGTCATCAATTCAGTCAGTTTTCTTTTTCTTCTGGCATTAGACGTAGGGACAAAACTTCAAAGGATTCTCGTGTTTGTATACAAATTTTACACAAGGAGGAGCCTCACCTTTCGTCACGTATGACTCTCTCATATAACGTTATTTCTAACAAAACCTATATTCTTGTCATCACTTAATTTAACACAGTTTTGAGACCTGCATAGTGACTCAAAAGACCAGCAGATTTTAGAAAAAATTGACATTCAACTGAAGGGTGTTTTTACTGCATTATTCAAATAAACCGAGCATTTGAGGTTCTAAATTCAAAGAACAAGTACGGCAGGTGGAACAAGCAGGCCATTACACCTGGGAGACCGGAGGAGGTGATCAGTAGATGCAAGGAGTTCGAGACATATTTGCTCTCTTTTTGGATCTGCTCCAAAACCTCTGTCACAGTCCCGGCTTTCATTGTAGGATTCCTATATACGTGTACATCAGTGATTCATTAATTTAGGGACTTGTCACACATACTTTCCGACAATCCGAGTATTTCAAGATTTTGTTGAAACTTTATTCAGTAAGATATGTAGAGCGAGCGGCCGCCGCAGTAGCCTTGCTGCAATTGGCTTCAAGTCTGTCTCGCGGAATTTCTTGACAAGCAAGTCAAATCCTCATCTGCTGATGGAAATAGCTTGGACTGCGATTTGCCATCTGCTGTTTTTTTTAATTGAAGTAAACGTCACATGCCACTCTCAAATATTGAGAGTGTTTCACTTCTAGATGATCTAATTTCCTGGCTCTGTTCTCTTGGTAGTACATCTGGTCACAAGGAGACCATATTACGATACATTGTGGGCTACACTGTGAAACGTTTATGAGGAACCGGCACATGTGATGATTGTAGGTATGCATTAGCATTGCCCACTTCAAAATCTCTCTCTGACCATTTTCACTCTCTCAGCTGTGTTCCTACTAGCCAGCATCTGCACTGTGCTAAGGGTCGTGGTGGTATTGTCACAGCTTCTGATCCTGTCTTCCACATTGTTAAGAGATGCGAGGAGATCTTCACAATGTATACTGATGTGTTTGTAAAGTCAAACATTAATACAATCTTGCTAGCTTTGTTCATGAGAAGTGTTATAAAAGATCAACCATGCTGAGTGTTTCATTCCAGCTCTATTAAATAGGGGTTGTTGAACCACAAAAGCCGATCAACTCAAAAAATTGCAGATTCATATATTGAAATCAGACTTTGACAGGCTTCAACGGGGTTGTTGTCGAAGAAAGACGAGGCAGTAATGACAGTAGGTCAAGTGGCTTAGTTGTATTGAAGCAGCAATAAGCTCTTCTGGCGTTGCATATCCTGGCTCATAGACCATCCAGCCATGTTATCATACTTCTGTGATCTGAAATTAGGTAAAGCAAAAGCAACAGATATCCTTAACACATTGGAGGATCACAGGACGCTGCCAATACAGCTCCTCGTAGAAGATGCGCTTCCATCTGTAGATGCCTACAACAAAACTTTCCCGCTGAATGACATGGCTGTGTATATGTATACCAGATGCGATTCCTGTTCAACATCTCATTTATGTTGTAAATCTATCACCTGTGAAAGCAGCCGCCATAATATGGTTCCTTCTCATTCTTCAGAATGAAATGAATATTATTGATAGATCGGATGCTGTCACTGCCCAATTTGTGAGGTCCTTAACTAGAAGGATTTTTAGTCCAGAGTGTGTCATTGAAATACTCACAGCAAAGTCCATCATGCCACATATTCAGTCACTGCCAGAATATGAGAGGGATGTGGGAGATAAGAGTCCTCTTCATATGGTAGCTTTAAATGATGATACAACTGCTGATGTAATCTCATATGTTGCGCATGCTTGTTCTGAGTGGATCTTCGCATTGAACAAATGTTCAAGTCCCTTTCGTTTGACGTCATGCTGAAACACTCATAAATGCCCCAACCCTTTCTCAACCAGACCCTGGTTATAAAGATTGTATTTTCAAAACAGGCTAGATGAATGATTTGATAATGCAGTTAGTTAACAATGCCTACTCTCTAACAAAGGTAACAACATTTTTCATTCTCAGGCGAGCTGATTCATATCGCTATAATAAATTATTATCTGTGATAGTTATGGAACTAGTGAAGCATGTTCTCCATGAAGAGATGTTTGAGCAAGTCAATGCATCGGAGCTGAAGGATGACATAAGCGATTTACTCTGCAACAAATACAGTGATGATCAACTCTCATTAACATTTGACCACTTCTATTCTCAGGTCGTTTCTGATAAACATATTAGCAATCACACTTCTGTATCTTTTATGCACACCTTACTTTGACAGTGCAACTGAAAGGCTTTTTAGGTTGTTGAAAGCAGTACACACTGCACCATGCAATCTTCTCCATCTAGATACTATAAATAGTATACTATGCATCAAAGTAAACAAGGTAAGCTGGCTCAGTGAGCTTGACCGCAGTGCAGAAGAGTTACGACTTTGTAAGCCTACAACTATGGCATATTACAGTATTACAATATTACAGTATTTGGTGTTTTTTCTGTGTGAACTCCGCCAGGCAAGGGCTATTATGTACCTGTATTTGATACAATAAAACATATATTGTGTCTGTACATATCTGTAAGTTTTAGACCGTTAACTTCGCTGGGAAGCACAGACAATGAGGGTGCTCTTCGCCACGTTTAGTTCATCAGGATTCTGGAGTTTTAGAAGTTGGGAACCCTGACAGCTCCGTCATTAACAAATCCAAACGAACAGGCAAATTTTCCGCCAGCATGCCGTCTATTACCATTATAGCAGCCTTGCACACTCAATAGCTTACATAGTCCAATATGACACTTTATTTCATGAAACCTGTCTGAAAATCACGCTTGCATGTGTATCAAAATATATTTAATGGCTTGTGGGGTCTAACTTGAGAAAAAATTGAAAACAGAAGTAAATGCAAATCATTTTGCTGGTAAAAAGCTGAAACTAACGGCAATAAACAGGATCACAAGCATCATATGCAACTTTTAACACAGATAAACCATGATGGCATTTCATGTAGAAACATGTGCAAGAGTCATAGCACTCACATTAACTAACATCAGTGACAACTTTCTAAAAAATACATACATGTATGTGTTCAATAGATATAAAGACAGACAAATAAAACAACAAAATAAAGCTAGCTCGATGTGTTCATTTGCATGGCAGCCCAGGATTAACTAACCCAATGAACTATTCCATTCAGCAGTCAGAGATACTGCACCTATTATCAAAATATATGGCAGAATAACAGCTATCAATATCACAGAGCACTGTTAGAACTCATGTTACTATTTAGGATTTGTTTATTATTATCAACATAACTACCATATTAACAACAAGGCAACAAAATAACATGGAAAAAACTATTCAGGTAGCATTGACGTGATACTTTCTCTCCAAGTAAATGCAATAAAACATTATGGAAGCAATGTTAATGAATTATGGGCTGAAACCTTGGTACAGACACCTGCTATTTGTCAGAATGAGTGTGTCATGTACTTTGTAGCTTTGCTCCGGTGGCTACGCACACAGATGTTCCATCAATATATTGTCACAGATTGTGCAGTGAGGCAACCACAATATATAAATATAAGCAATCATTATAATAACAATTATAAATATTAATTAAAATAGTTGATCAAACGTGTTAATTAAACAGTATGGTGATAATGATAATAGCCATAATAATTGTTGTTTATAATAATAAGTTGCTCATAAAAAATAGCTTCATAGAATGAGGTAACAGACTGGACTAGATTCGGTAAGATGATCAGGTTAAGGTCTCAATATAAAGTGAAAGGCAACCGTTCCAATAACTCGTAAACCTCAAGCCCATTGTTGGGATTATATGTATCGGCAGCAATGGGTCTGGAGAAAATCACTCTCGAGTTTTTACACATGGCATAACATGGGGGTTCAAGTCTAATGATTGTGCTTCAGTTAATTTGTTTCTATTTGCCCTAACATTTGCGAGAAAAAAGCTTTCAACTAGTGTCCATTCCATGACTATTGTTTTGTGCCGAAAGTGTGTTCAAAGCCGGAAACAGACTGGCAATTTTCAGAATGATATGTCCTTGGGCCTCGCATCGCTCAGGGCGCTGAGCGATTGGAAGCAAAACGCCCAGTATCCAGCCAGCCAGATATTTTGCGCCGCTCAGCCGGATAGCTGTGCTCTGATTGGCAAGATTTCCTACAGCTGCCCAACTACTTTGATTTTTCATCAACTTGAGCAGACTATTTCACTTTTATCTGTGATTTTGATTAATTTAATCACTCGGTGATTTTATTTCAACCTGATTTTAATTAAACGATGGGAAAGAGGAAATTGGTTACCGAAGAGTCAATGTCAAAGCAGCAGATCGAGCTCCTCATAACGGAGGTCCAGCAGAGACACTGCTTATATGATTTTACACATGCAAACTATCATAAACAAGATGTGAAAGAAAACAACTGGGTGGAGATCTCTCAGAGTATTGGAGTGTCTGGTGAGTCTAAAAACAAGTATTGATAAATCTGTAACATTTAAACATAGTCTCATAGGGCAAAATACTAGTGACTCGAGTCATTTGTGATTCGAATCATTTGCAAATCACTATTTTCTATGATTTGAGGCAAAAACTTGATTTGATTTTAACTTTTTGGGGTCAAGACGTGATTTGATTTGAATAAACTTGAATAACTCTGAAAATGATTTAAATTTTTTTCAAATCACAAACTTCTCAGTAGATTATCATAGAACTAGTAAACTGTTGCGCTCATAACATAGACAAACCATAGATATGTTCAGGCCACACACACGACTATTCGTCGGGGGCGGCGAATTGTCGAATCAACAAATCCATGCCGCTCGCCGCCCAAGTTAACCGGCACCGTACCACGCTGTTGAACATGCTAAAGTTTTTTAGTTTTCCGACGCCTCGACTATAATGTGATTGGCTAATCTTTGTCCGCGCTGGGTCAAGGTTAATTTAAAAAAGTTTGCCGCCAACAATACTTCTACTAAATTGTTGACATAAATATAACTGTTGCTTATTCTTATGATAAATGGTAAGAAAAAACATGATGATAATCACTATCACAATTGATTGTTTTTATTGTGACTGGTTATTGGTGCAATGAATATAATAATAAGCAAAGTAAAATAATTATTATTATCCATGAAAAACTTATTAATTTATGATCATTGATAATTAATTAATTAATCATAACTGATATTTACTAAACACTGAGTAGCAAATAAAAAATAAGTAATAATAATAAATTTTTGTTATTGAAAATAATTATTATAAATTACTGATCACTATGATTATATTTATCATGATTTTATTGTGAATTATAAGTTTCATTATTACTTGTTTTTCTTTGCACCAAAGGTGCCAAAGTCACAATTGCCGTCAGCCAGTGTGGCCTGTAGAAACCGTTCCTGTGATCAGTTCAGGCGCCATGTCGAGCTACGAGTGTCGCCGGAACAGAAAAAAGTCGTGTGTGGCCAGACCAATAGTTTTATGCGCAACGACTGTTTGACATGTAATAGAGAAACCTTGACCTTTCTCTTAGCGAGCATTACACTTTTTGCACCGAAATACTCACAGACCTAGAAAACTTGCAGATTGACCATCATTTGCAGTAATTCAAAAACAGAGTGGGATAACCACGGAGAACAAAAAAATAAAAGTAAATATGGATATGTTGAAGAAAGTGGTAATCAAGAAATTCGAAAACAACATCAATCATACAAAGCATAGAACTTGACTTGGGCTCAAAAGACAAGGAAATCAACCAGGTAACCCGCAAAAAACAGCAAGGAACCACTTAGGTATCAAAAGGTTTGGATGTTTCAGGAGATAAAAGTTATATTTTTATCGCCATTTGACAGGAAAAAAAACTGAAGAAAATCATCTCCATAAAACGTGTGTCAAAAAAGGAAAAGTCACTGAAACATGACCACCCAAAATTGAAACAAAATTGATAGAGATCATGCATAGCCCAAGAATCTAGTATTATGAATAAACAAAAACAACTATCACATAGACCATTAGAAAATGAAAGAGATCCAGCATGAGAGCATGAAAAAAAATGGGAAATGCATTGTAAGCTGCGAAGCAGCAAAAGACATGGGAGGTCCCAGAAAGACAGAAGAGAATCAAAGCACTTAACAGAATGGAAAAAAACTTGACATTTACAATATAGGTGCTCAGAACTAAAAGCCGATCCTACACAGGAAAAAAGCACAAATTAATGGCTGTATGAAGTTTGTTTTTGTGTTGCATATACAAAAGAGTGGAATCTACTTACAAACTTATATTACACACAGATTCAACACTTGGAAAGCTCATCAATAAAGCTTGAAGTTGGCACTTGAAAGGGTTATTATATGAATGGTAACTTTGAAAGCAGAGCCCAAAAACGCACATTATGTCTGTCAGATCTAACAGGGCATCAGCAACTCTATGAAGCTAAGCAGTGAATATGAAAGTTTCATGCAATAATTGGAGTTACCATTAGTCACTTTTCAAGCAAGACTATCTCATGTACCCAGTTTTTTCACTTTTTGTCAGGTATAAAAACACCAGTTTAGCCAAGTTTAGTTGAAAACAATTGAATTTTTTTCCTTAATAACGGTTTTTGGCTGTCTCATGCTCCCTCCAATTTGCTGTACGTAACATTTTCTCACTCGAGACAACAATGAATAGTTTACCTTGATCTCGAAGGGTAAATAGAGCATTGTGGTGGAATACAATACAAAATGCGTATCTTCAAAATACTCAATTTCATAAAAAGCTTTTCTTTCCACCTCTAGCCTGCAGACACACAATTCGAAACACACTCGAAGCATGTATAAACATAGCGAAGTTTTAGGTCAACATTTGAGGCATATGAGTATTTTGCTTGGAATATGCCAAGCATTTTTTATTTGGAGTTGCATACCCCATTGTTATCTTGGCAACTTTTACATTGATTTAAAAAAAATATTATTATTATTATTACTTGTATAAAATTATTTAATATATAATTATTGTTGTTATTATTTTCACCATAATTATTATTTTCAGGAGTTATTGTTGATCAGATTATCCTGATCCCACAAATAACAATAATATATTAAATTACAAAATACAAATGATAATAAAAATAATTTGTTTAAATCTTCAAACCTGCCTTTATTGGTGCTGGCTTCAAAATAATTAATAACTGATAATAATAAATAGCAATAATAAGAGCAGCCGAAAATAAACTGAGGTCTAATAAAACGTTCAAAGCAAAACATACCTGATCAAGCTATGGGCCAACGATGGTAGGTAATGTGTACTATAACTTTCCGCACCAGCGACAATTTGGTTGCCGAAGCTGTGTCTTGGACTTGGGCCCACAAACCAGCACAAAAAACCCCGCCCACTAAACCAATCATCCAATAAAATCCATTTAAAAGTTGCCAAGATAACAATGGGGCATGCCACTCCCAATAAAAAAAACGCACAGCATATTCCACGCAAAATATACATAATGCCTCAAATGTTGGCCTGAAACTTACGCTAGTATAAACAATAGGCGAAAGACTAGTCAAAAGCATACAAAATTCATGTGACAGTAAATGTAATCTCAATGAAAATGCTGTAACAATTGGTGAAGGAAGCATGCCGGAAGCTAACAACACTCATCGTTTCCTGACAATAACACTTAAGTTTCAGCTCGCAATTTGTGAACACATTTGTACCCTGAACATCGCAACTAATGATGGTAGAGCTGAAAAAATGGCGCAAAAAACGGCATATATAACGCTAAAAGATCATAAACCAATTTTCTCAACAACCTATCATGCCGCCTAATAAACCCTGCTAAATTGGAAACTGGGCATATTAGCAGTCATTCTCTCCAAAATAAATAAAATACTGGTTGATAAAAATAACACTAATATGTGGGGAAACACTAGGTCTGTACTTCAGTGGTTTAATAAAGCCAAACTTAAAAGGGACTCTTTTTTCATCTGCTTTGATGCGGTAGAGTTTTACACTTCCTAATCGAAGATAGTGTGGAAGATTTATACAATGCTTAGTTGATTTCGGCCACCTTACTCCCCACCCCCACAACCCCCTACACCCCTTGCCGTGTTTATAGAAAGAGTGGGAAGTGACTCCAGAGCCTTTTCCCCCGACCGTAGCACACCGAATCACCTGGAAAGCTGAGACAGGCTACCCCAGGCCAGTATCCAGCCTGTATACTGTCTATATAAGTATAAAGACCCAGGTTTCCACGGGTCTGTACCCTGGGTTCGCAGAGAAAATTAGCTGCCATGAAGAGCCTGAGGCCCTAGGAGTCCAAAGGTCGACCCCCTATTGAGACCGGATATTTACAAATAGTTAAGACCAGAGACTAGGAAGCCAGCCTACCAAATAAGGAGTGGATAAGTTCCATTGCCAAAAAAGAGCGGGAAAGCACCCCCAGAGCTGTCTACCATGTGCATCATCTTGTTTGTATTATTGTATTGCCTATGATGACTTTTTTGTATAATTGTATTGATATTTGTGATTCGCTCACCCTAATAAGAGGGTGAGAGTTCCTGGTCATCTCCTAAATGAGTATGTTCAGTGAAAATAGGACCTTTCAAATACCAAAAAGTATCAAAGTCGGCAGGCTCAAAGTCAGCAAACACAGCTCATAGCAAGGTAATCACAACATTATCTCATTTCTGGAGACCTCTAAACATGAGATTTTTAATTTTTTGATTGAAGTGATGAGAAATAAATTATGAGAAAAACAATTCATTTCTTCTCATTAATATTACGTAAAGCTAGATGAAAATAAAAAAGCAATGTTTACGAGCTAATTACTGTTGACCCACGTTATAGTAATGTGATAAACTTAATAAAATCTGAAACTAGAATGGCTTAGCAGCAACTGGTAAGTAAAAAACTGTTGACAAATATCAACAGTGACAAGATAAACTGTTGTTGAATATTATGTTAATCCTAAGACAAAACCTCCGTGGAAATACATGCTGGCTTCAAGACGTTTTTTCTTATGTAAGAAATGAAATTGTCAGCTAAAACTTACAAGAAGTTAGAAGAAAAGTCTCATAATTATACGAAAATGACAGCAAATGTTGAAAATGCCAATCTAGAATGAACTTGGATGATAGTTTAATAGCTGTCACGTAACCTCCGTTCTAATCGCTGTAACGACAACCGTTCTTGATTTGACTATCAAAGCTGCGATTTTTGTAGTTTTTGATGGATCTCAAGGTAGAGTAGTTGGTCACCTCATTAACTTTCTCATATAAATTTTTTTTTTAAATGTGCACCAGTTGCAGTCCATGCTTAGCATAGTAGTGTCTCCGTTCCAATTATTACGAACAGATACGACCAATCATCAATTAAAAAATTAATGTTATTTAGCTACTAATATCACTAAATTATACCACAAATATTAAAACTCATCGTTTGCAGTGCATAATCACTGTAGACAACTAATTATTATTATAATAATTACTATTAATTCTCATAAGCTATTGCCACTACGAGCAATTAACTTAATCATTATCACATTATTTATTTTTTCTTTTCATTTATTTATTATTATTTTATCACTATGGATAAGGTCAAGTAAAGACCGTATTACTGAGTAAATCATTACGTTAATGTATCAAAAGTATGTTTTCTTTAATGACAGCTTGCCATAATAATAATAACATTTAAATAGATAGATTGATAGAATCTATAAATAATAGATGATAAGTATTATACACATATCTATAGCAATTATTATTAAAACATTTGAATAAATAAATAGTAATAATAATGAATTATTATGAGTAGATAAGTAATCTTTTCCTTTTCCGTTGGTCACAATAATTATGATAAATACGACATAACATTATTATAAAATTAATACTTTCTTATTATTATTATTATTTTCTATCTGAAATAACTGTTATCCTGTTATTAGTTTTTACTGATGATAATACTGCCTTGTGAACAAATAATAATTGGTTTTGTCAAGTTCTTTCACCTGCTACTATTATATCACTCATATTATTTACCAATTTACTCTTGACTTCATCATGAGATTCTGTTAACGTAATTTGTCAGGCTTTCTCTAATGCTGAGATATTTAAAACTTTCTCAATATTTACTTAGATTCAACAAAGCCTAAAGTCGTCCATAAATCAGCATCAGTTTCAAATTCTTTATAAATACATCCCTCTAATTAGCAATCAACATTCTCAATTCTGCTTCATGATCTACAACATTGTATATTTTCCTCGGTTGAGACAACTTTTTCCAAGGATCTAATGAACAAGTGACCTTTCATAGAGTTATAGGTCTAAATCCATTTAGGTAAACACTGAACAGCTAATGAAACCACATGAGAAAGTGCATGAATTATGAAAACCTCTGGTGTTGAAACGTAACAAGAAAAAAGAGGAACTTTTCCGTTCCAAAAAGATGTCACCACCAATCAGTGTACAATGTTATAGTGGGAAATACCCTTATAACAGTTGCAGGATCAAATAGTCTATGGACGTCTTACAGCGCAAACAATGAAGTAATGGTAACAATATGGCCAAATAATAGTATAAAGGGGGGAATGTGAGTTACTAATGGTGTGTATTTGACTCTGATGTTCAAGAATGTATAATAGATAGTGTGCTTATACAAAGACTACAACAGTTATAAAATAAATATGATATAAATTCTTACGACACCTGACCTCAGTAGCTACTGGCTCTAATCTGGTCTTCACACGTCTGTGGAGATTGGTAAGCGAAAAGAGTATGACTGTCGGCCAAACCTGTTTTTATACTAATGTCGTTACGTGATTTGCTGACGTAGTTGTGTTCCGTTTTGGGGCAGCCTGGGATCTTGTAGTTGGTATATTAGCCATGTATGTAGGTGTAGCCTTTTTACTCTGTTTTGTAGGTCCTCTGCAGAATCAGCTGATGGCCTGATCTGGTACCAGCATATGTGGGGAAGTTCCACTCAGGATGCCTGCATATTTGCAATTGACTTCGCCTCAAACTTAACCTCAATTTATGTCAGAGCCAGTACTTTGTGGCTTATTGAGTTCCATGAATTCTATGTGTCATGTTTTGGAATAACATGTTGTTGTATGGCAAACTGGTTTCTTTTGAATACGATGTAACAATCCGCCGGTGTAATGATTTTATTCGTCCGCGAATTCTTGTACTGAGGTATTGTTAGTATGCGTAATCGAAATGAGGTCAAGGTGTCAAAAATCGAAAAAAAAAAAGTAAAAAAAACTTTTTGTAATGAGGTAAAACAATTTGTTAGCGGTGCGTATCGAAGGTGTCTTTGCTCTGGTGTTCTGTTTAGCTTTGGTGGGCATCTTGTGAGTTTGGTAGATTGATGGGCAAGGAGGGCTGCTGTTCATCTTGACTTTTGGTTTGGCATGATGGTGTGGTGGTCCATTTGTAGATGTTTAGCTAATCTTTCTTTTATTGTATTCTGTTGTGGAGTGGGATTTACTTGTTATGGTAGGCAGTAATTCTGTTTTGGTATGTAGGGGGTTGTTCATAATTTTCTCTAGCTTGGTTTGGTGGCGAGATCTGCTTGTAAGTTTTGTTATGTTGGTAGTTTTCTGTTGGCTATAGGGGTGGGATGTAGTGCCTGTTTGTGTTGGTCCCAAACTTGCCCAGTGACAAAATCATAGCGTCCACGCAATGACTGTGGTTCATCTTTGTGGGTAGGGCGGCTGTAGGGTATCCAACTATACACACCAACTAACGCATCGCCGACCTCATTTTACATACACATTGGAACTCAAAATTTATAATGTATAGAATAAAATGTTTGATACACCACCGGTTGTTCAGAGCTACAATAGTGAATAATTGCTAAAAGAGATGGACTATAACACAAAAGAAACTTTTTTTTTCATTTTTGGAAGCATGTACAAGCTGAGCTGACTCACTTGTACTCTTCAGCCTCCCACCTCACCTTGGAGTCGTGGGCGCAGCGCAGGCTGAGTACCTTCCACCTAGCTCGCCTACTAACACATTAGCTTTTGGCTTACTAGGGCCTGACTGTACATTGAGCTGGTTGCGCAACCCTCAGGGATTTACTGCATATGCGAACCAACCGGCTGGTGACCCAGTCGATAGCGATCACCTTGATCTGTTAGAGCGGGTTAAGCCCCCAGAGGTAACCGACGGTCTGATCCATACCCCACTTTGCTATGGGTATATGAACTTTGATCGTTTTCACCAGCCTTGCCTGTTCACCAGTATTCCAGGATATGGACTATCTATGCCATTCCATGCTGGCTAGGTGTGGACTGTCATCCACGTACCACTCGCTGTAGTATAATTACCACCTACAGTCGAGCCGACTAGACGGTACCACAGTATCCTGTTAATTCAGGATTCGAGACACAGTGGGCCTTCAGCTTGCTCCCACAGCACTATACACCAGTTTAATGTGCCTCCAGAGCCTCACGGCCCCACTGCCGCCTGTTCTAGGCAGACTTCGGGGAGCCTATCCCCCTAAGTTTACCTAGAAGTGACCAACATAGTTCTACCTAAAGATATAAACTTAGGTGTGTCAAAAGAGCTTACAGGTATTTGCGTATCTTATTGAATTTGTTTTTGGTAACTCATCTAATTATTCATCCATCTCTACCTGTGGTACCATCAATCACAATTCGTCAACTAACCTTAATGCGTACTGTTAAAAAAAAGATGTATACAACATTTCTGTAGATTTTTTTTTTTGAAGCTGCCTTACAAAATGGTCCGTGTTTGTTGCGAGTTATTTAAAAAACTTTACTTGATAATTACGCTATTACTTCAGCGCTCTCATCGAGACCTGGCAGAAAATGAAATCAATCGATGGCCACAGTGGTGATTTACGTAGGATTAGGAGCTGTAAAGAGATTTATACATGTCAAGTACAGTTCAAGGCTTTCCACTTCTCAGTTCTTACCCAGCATATAATTGTGTGCACGCAATATAGTCAACAGATGTGTCTTAGACTTCAATCGTTGTGGTTTTGAACATTTAGGTTCTTTGAATTTTTGGTAAGAGGTGTAGTGACTTACCCACGTGTCTTGCGTATGGTATAAAAGTGCTGTCCTTTTACTGGTTTAATTACAGAGTCAGCTATGGCAAGCAATTATAGCTGTGCGTTTTGTACTATAATGAACGACGAGAGCCTCGGTCTAGAAGAATATCTAGGAAAGATGGTGCAGGCTGTCCGTGACAGCTGCAGTGAAAGGTTTAGGTAAGTGCCTATGAGCTCTTCAATGTTGTTACCTTCAAATAGACTTGAATAAAACAGCATGCAATTGGTTAGGTTTTATTGCCCTGTATGTGGTTGTAGTGACGCGGAGGTGGAAACAGTCATCAATAATGCGCATGAGGTCATGCGCGAGGTTGATGACTCCAGAAGTAGCGAGGGCAGTCTGGAGGACGTTTTTCAGGGTCAAGGACTGGATGCCATCGAGAGCGAGGTGACAAGCACCCAAGACATTTAGTGCCCCACGCTCATTCCTGCTGGGATGGAGGAGGAAACCTGGGAGCAGGACCATGAGGCCTGCGACCCTTCCTGTTATGAGGAAGTTTTGGATGAGGGCAGGCCACGCTGCCGTCATGGCTGCAGACTATGCAGGAACTGTTTCAACCTGACGGAAAATGATATCCTGTGTGAGTGTGGCCAGCCAGGCTACATTGCTCAACCTATCTCTAAATAGAGCCTTATTAGTCCTCCCTTTTTATTTTATTACACTTTTTTTTTTTTATCACTCCTCATCCTTTGCTCTACAATATATTTATTTACCAAATCTACTCCTGACTGATGTCTCGCATCCTTGCGTGTGGTTATGTTGGTCATCCATATTATAGGTTTGTTTGCTCACTTGAGGCTAGAGGTTTCCATATATTCATTTGTATTACTTGTGGCAACTCTTGGTCATTATTATTAGAACAGATTATTAATAGTCTTGATTACATACAGGAATTAAATGATCCGTGGAGCATGATGAATAAAGCGACAGATCGTAAGCCAGTCATGATGATATATATAGTCATTAGTAGTTTAGTTAAATGGGGAAGTGATTTAAAGAGTACTTGGTAATACATTGATTTCTACATGTTGTTTCTGTGGGAAAGGGCTATGGTCGTAGGGTGCAAACAATGCTAGGAAGATGAATTATAATATATTGTCGGTGACAATAATAATTAAATTAATTATTTAAATAACATCAGCGACCCTAAATAAATTAAATAATAACAATTACTATTATTATGACCATCGTGTGGATTGTAGCTGTTAGCTTTGAGTACTTACGTGAGTTGTTAATATGGCGGTGATGTATTATCGCTGATGAATATCTGACGATAGTAATTGGGTGTGAGAGAATCAATGATAAAAGAATGGCTATCTATGTGCTCCAGCTCACAACAGCTGTTGTTAGTTAAGATGACGATCTGAAAACGTTGGAGTTTTCTACGCGGAATTTGCGTAATGAGTCGGTGATAGGACAAGTTGTTGTCCACGTGTTGTCAATTTCCGTTGCGATTGTAGCATAATTTTTTTTCATTTGTGCCAAAGCATTCGAGGCATCAACAGTAGTGTCGATTCTCTAAGTTATTTTTCCTTCATGATGATGTTGTTAGTAATCTATTTAACATTTGGATCGCTTATGGTTACTGCGGTAAGGATTTACAATTATCTTAATGATAACACTAACTACTAGATTTACTCGGTATCATCATTATTATTAATTTAGATAAATAATCATAAATCGTGTTCGTTGTTAGTAATTATAATAATCAAATAATGCTATTAATTACTACTCAGTTGCCTTATCATCCCTTTGAAGAATCAGTTTTAGTTATGTGCTTGTTGTCAATAGAAATTTCATTGATATTAGATGGTGTGTTCTCTTCTGTCTCATTATTATCGATAATAATGGTGGCAATAATTATAGTAGCAGTAGTTGCAAAATTTCATATTTTGATGGATGTTGTTGCTGATGTATCCTAGATACCTTCATCCTGCAGCCCCGGCTGTACATGTTTTGGGGGGAAGATGGCCTGTTGGCCCACCTCAACAAAGGCGTCCAGAAGTGTTACTACCGCAGGAATTCGGGAAGAGGCGGCCGCTTTAAGTTTCAGTGCCACCACTACCGAGGATCTGCCGGTTATAGTTGGTGAGCGATCCGAGACAGCTACTCCTCGCTTAACTAGTTCGTCAACTCCTGTTATTGTTGCTTTATTAAATGTGGTTGCGTTCAACACTACTGTGGGTGTGTTGCCTTCAGTGGGCCCATTGTTGATCGGGCCTTTCCCTTCTGCAACTAGTGACTATTCTCTCCCTATCAGCTCTTCAGTTTCTTACTTTGCTGATTTCTCTACTGATTCATCTATCGCCAAACCTTCTTCGACCGTTACTCGTTCGTTGTTGGAACCCTTCGTTGACACTACTGTCAGTGTTCTGATCGCTATATTTACTGTTTCTGATTCTGCTGTCATGCCTACTACAACGGTGGTCAGGGAGACAATTACTGGCTTTATGTTCACTGCTTCTAATGAGTTCGGTAACGGATCTCTAAATCTGTGTAATTGATTATGGTAATTTTTATAATAGTTTTTTTTTTGTTTTTAGATTGGACCATTCTTGGACCCATTGTTGCCGTCTTGGCAACACTTTTATGTGTATTTGGTGTGTGGTGTCTGTATCGTCGATTTAAAAAATAAATGTCAATTGTAGATCGGTCTTCATTGTTATATGTGACAGTTGTGGTAGGGCTCACGGGCTGTTTAAGTGCTTGCTTGTGCGGCATATCGTACAGCTTGCATCAGCGCAGAGTCGCTCCAGTTGTGATAGTTTAATGATAATCAGCTGCTCCCTCCGCATAGTGTTGGGCTAATTGCTTAGCTTTGTATATGCGCTGCATGTCAGTAAGCCTTAAAATAACCAGATAATCAATAAAATGCCGATAATAGTCTAAAATAGCATAGTTTGTAGTGATAGTTCGTTGTCCTTTGTTGGTGTATCAAATATTATGAGGTGAGTAACGGGCTTAACTTGAATAAACAAAATTAGCTTCTCGCTTCCTTTTTGGTCTTCTGCGCAGCATGTATTGACTGTTATGCCCCTCCTCTGTCAGTTGTTTGTTGTTACGTTCAACATGTGGTGACTCGTTTGTATCTTGCTGTTTGTTGACGTCTTCTTGTGTTGTAGGTTTCCCGCCCGAGCAATTATCTCCTACTGGACACTGTAACAGTGAACCCTCACCATTGAAGCTGTCCGTATCTACATCGCTCGCGGCTTCTTGTTGTCCAATGGACTTGGAGTGATAGGAACAATTATCCTCATCAGTCTTGTCTCCACTCTCTTCAGGTGAGTCGTTTCGTGCATCATCATCCTTGAGTGGAGTTAACTCCTCTGTTGGTGTCACTACTATTTTGTCGTTAACATTGAGTGTGAGGTGGGGAAGGTCCTGTGATCGGGGTTCGTCCTCCTCCGTTGTTGATTCATCCGAAGGGGGTTCAAAATCTATTGAAATGTCCGAATCGTCTCCCCTAGTAAGTGGTCCGATATGTGGCTTTAAATTGTTCAAGTGGACTCGAAATGGGGTTTGGTCTGGTTTGTCTAACGGTTGTATGAAGGCTGTGGTATCAGTGAGACCTTTCACCACAAAAGTGCTACGTCATCTCTTGATTAGCTTGCTACTTTTGTTCTTGTAACCCCGCTTGTCGTGGTATAGTACATAATCTCCTACTTGGATATCAGTGGGTCTTGTCTTTTTGTCATAGTACTCCTTTTGTTTGGCTTTACCTTTTGCTGTCATTTCTCTAGCGTGTTGCCATACATCCGTCATCCGTTCATGTAGCTTGGACGCATAGTTTTCATTGCTGTCCTCCACTGCTTTGGGTTCTGGCTTTGTCAAATCATATGGTAATCTCATTTCTCTGCACATCAGTAATGCGCTAGGGGAGAATCCAATTGTAGTGTGTTACTCGAATTGTGGGCAAGCTGACAAAACGGTACATATCGAGGCCAGTCCTTTTGTGTAGTGGGGTTTACATAGTGTGATAGCATGTCTGCGGTGCTTCTATTGTATCTCTCTAATTGCCCATTTGACTGTGGATGGTAAGGAGTCGTCCTTCTGTGCTCCACATTGAGTAATTTGTTAACACCGGCAATCAGTTCGCTTAAGAAGTTCTTTGCCCTGTCACTTGAAAGTACCTTTGATGCTCCGTATCTGCAAAATATTTGTTCAACGTAGACTCTTGCTACTGTTAAAGCTGTTTGATCTTTTGTGCATATCAGCTCTGTCCATTAAGTGAAATGGTCCGTGAATACTAAAATGTGTTTCATTCCGCACTCGCTTTGTATGAAGGGTCCCAGGAAGTCAATGGAGACGACTTCCCATGGTTGGTGTGCCATCATTGTTCCCAAAGGCACCCTCCTTGTTGTAGCTGGATTTTTTCTTTGTTGACAGGAAAGGCATTCACTGATGTACTTCTCTACTTCCCTTGTCATGAATGGAAACCAATACTTCTCCTTGAGTTTCATCAAAGTCTTCGTCACGCCTGGATGCATAGAGGTGATGTCCTCATGAGCCGCATACAACAGTAGTGACCTTTGTACTGCAGGTATGGCTAGTAGCAACTTTCCTTCTTCCTTCCTGTAGAGTATTTCACTGTCCATTTCAAAGTCTTCACTGTTTGTGACAATGTCCCGTTTCTTGGCTTTACCAGCATCCATAGGGAATTTTGTCTTGCTTAGATATAGGCGTATTGGTCCTAAAAAGTAGTCCCTTCTCTGATCATCTATCATTTTCTCTTTTTCAGATGATGGTGTGCTGACAGTGGCTGCAATTACTGCTCTTGACAAAGCATCTGCAACGCGATTCTGGGTTCCCATTTTGTGCTCAACTTCAAAGTCATAGTCTGACAACTGGATGGCCCACCTGGCTAATCTCGGAGACAGTTCTGGCTTCTTCAATACATATGTGCAGGCGGCATTATCCGTGAAGATCTTGAAAGGCACATTCAGTAGGTAAGACCTAAAGTGTTTCACTGAGGTTACTATAGCATATAGTTCTTGTTCACATGAGTCCCACTTTCTTTCCGATTTATTCAATGATTTTGAGAAGAATGAAACTGGGTGTTCTCGACCATCTGATCTTTGTGATAACACCGCGCCAATGGCTATAGCTGAGGCATCTGTTGTTAGAGTGAATGTTTGGCTGAAGTCAGGGTAGGCTAATATAGGGGCTAAGGTGATCTGGGTCTTCAAGAATTGTGAAGCCTCTTCGCACTCTGTGGTCCAATGAAATGTACTGTCTTGGCTTAAAAGTCTGGTGATGGAGGCGACGATTTTTGAAAAGTTTTTGATGAAAGATCTGTAATAACCGTATAGGCCAAGAAGTCTTTTAACCTCAGTCTTGTTGGTGGGTGGTGGAAATTTCTTGATCTTTTCAGTGTTGTGCGGTGCAACTGTTACACCTCCTGTTATCAAGTGTTCCAAATACAATAGTTCTCTCTTGCAGAGTTGACTTTTGGTTGGTCGGTATTTCAAGCCTGAATATCGAAGTCTCAAGAACACTGTCCTTAGTAGCTGTATGTGGTCCTGGAAGGTTTTTGATGTCATTAGCCAGTCATCAAGATACACGCAGCTGCTGCCTTCACTTATCAGGTCAGCCATTGTGGCTAGTGCTAGCCTAGTGAAAGTAGCGGGTGAGCAAGACATTCCTTGTGGCATGGTTTTAAATTCATAGCAGCCAAATGGGGTGATGAATACGGATTTCTCCCTAGAACCTGGGTGTAGTGAAACTTGGAAAAATCCTGAGCACAAATCGATTGAGCTGAAGTGTTTCTTGTCATGCATGATCTCCAACGCGTTGTTGATTGATGATGTGGCCATCGACTGCTTTACCGTGACTGAATTCAATTTTTTGTAGTCAACACAAAATCTCCAATTGCCGTCTTTTTTCCTGACTAGGACGACTGGTGAAGTCCAATTACCTGCGCTGGGGGAAATTAAATCTTTTTCTTGCATTTGGTCCAATTGTTGTTTTATTTCTGCTCTGACTCCTATGGGAATGTTGTATGGCTTGCTGCGGATGGGATTGTTTTCTGGTAATGTTTCGACAACATGATGTACTATTGAAGTACGTCCAAGTTCTGTAATCCCTTCACCTGCAATGTCAGCGAATTTGTTCACTAACTCCTGTAGTTCTGTAAATTGTGCTTCTGTTAAATCGGTATCTGATAGTTTCAAGCTGTCGCCTGGCAGCGGGGATTTAATTGTTGTCTCTTTTTCTTGTTCACTGGGTACGCTAAGCAAGCGGAGGTCCTCCTCCAATGTCTCAATGCTGCCTATTACTTCATCTTTTTTAATAGAACGCGTCCTCGTCGTTGGGTTGAGTACTGGTACAAATATCTTGCCGTCGTCAACTTTACAAATTGACTTGCCGATCAGTAGGTTTCTTGCTTGATCCCTGCGTCCTTCAAATATGCATTCCTCTTTGGCTTTTGATGTGTATGGAATTCTGGAAGTTATCATCATCTGTGTTAGTGGTGGCACCTCAATGTTGTTGCAGACGCGCGCGTGTCCAACTGTGGTGTCTTCTCCCATTGGAATACCTTTGCTGCCGTTGATGTGAAGAGTGCATCTGGTGAAGTTGTATGCCACCGTGCCCAGTTTGGTTAGCAGGTCAGTACCGAGTATTACCTCATATGATATGTTCCCGGTCACATAAAATTCATGTGAGCCTTCCCATTCTGGTCTTATGTTCAGTTTAAGTGTTGCGCATCCAATGATGTCTAGGGTGTCCTTAGTTACTCCGGTGGCTGTTAAATAGCTTTTCTCTATAGCAATGCCCAAATCTGAAGCTAGATCTGCGCGTATTATGCTAATTGTGGCTCCGGCGTCAACAAGGGCTGTGCATACATGATTATTTAGTTCCACATCAATTACTGTTTTTCGGCATGAGTTTGAGCTGTCAATCCCTGTAATGTGTTGGTTGTCTCGTTGTATGTCTAGTCATTGTTGATCATTTGAAAGATAATTATTCCATGCTTCTATACACATTTGTTCTCCTTCAGAAACATTGGACAGAGTTGGATAGGTTGGCCTGTATTGTGGTGGATTGTCAGAAATGTTGATTGTATGATCTAACGGCTGGTCCTCATCTGCCTCTTCATCACTAGGTTGGTCCATATATGAATGTAGTTCCATATCAATGTTTGCCACAATTCCTGCTTGTTTGTATTGTCGATATTTTGGTATGCAGCATTTCTTGACAATCGATTCTATTATCGCGAGTCCTACTGTGATGGTGATGGTGATGTTGCAAGCAAGAGTCCAGAGTTCATATGCATTTGTTACATGTCCGCCGAAAAGAAAACTAAAGTAAGAGGACCCTAGTATATTTTCGCGGCTTTCTATTACGTTGTAGCCTAAAGTGTTGCGTGAACTGGAAATCATACCCATTGCATTAAGAACTGTTTTCTGTCTGTCAAGGGTGGCAAACATCTGGTTCAGGCTGTGGTGACTGTCCTGATTTGCCCAATTCAACCTGTGGGCTTTGCTGAAAATGGTTTCCTCTATTTTTTATAGGTTTGCTGCCGAGATTGATATCTGGGATTAGCAAGCTGGCTGTGTTGTTCACCAATGTCACTGTTCCATTGTAATTGTAGGAGTGGGTTGCACCTTCTATCCACATCAATACCCTGCGTTGGTTGGCACAGTTAACCGTGAATGAGTTTGGATTGATCACGTTATCCTTGGGATCCAGATATCCAATCTTCTCAGTTCCGGCGATGAACACTTTGACAGGTATGTGCTTAGTGCAGTTTACCTCTGTCATGGCTAGTATCTGGTATTGTGTCTTGTTTAGCATGGTGCAAGGGTACACCTGCAAGAATCCCGGGCCTGATTTTGCTATTATATTTGGTCTTTGTAATAGATATCTCGCGCTCATGGTTGGGTGTTGTTCCAGCAACATTGTAACGAGGCGGAGTGTTTCGGCTAAATTTTGGCATGCATAATAATATGCTGACCAGAACAATTGGTGAGCTACCTTCGTTGAACGGCGACCGACTGTAACATGCTGTTAAAGAGGGCTGCAAAGTCTCCAGATACCTTTCCCATTGGTGGCAGCTCGACGGTTTCATTTAGAGTGACGTTTCTCACTGGGGTTAAGAATGCAACTAGTAGTCCCTGGTCACTGAAGGTTACTGGGGTGTCATTACAGTCCTTGTGGGTGTTGAGGCTATTCTCGTAAAATGTCAAGGCTAAATCTTGTTCCTTACTAACGAAATGCATATCGTAGTAACTGCCTTCTACCTCGAACCATTTATTATATTCACAGCTCTCCGTGAAATCCAGTTCCCAGATTAGCATTGAACCGTCATTTAGTTCACAATGGCCTTCATCGTAGTCACAATGGCTTACGTCTCCTGCTGTACTTTCAAAAGCACTCTCTCCGTAGCGTTTGTATAATGTTGATTCGATGAAGCTGCACTGATCTGCAGTAAAGGTGTGTCTCTTGCAGCACCAAACATAGCTTGCATCGATCTTTTTGTTAGTGATGTATACCCCATCAGATCCGTGAAGTGTTCCGGCGTCGCATACCCTTCTGGTGATCATCTGTTCACATTCACTTTTAGTTACGCTCCTCTTAACGCTAGATACTTTCTTGTCTGGGTTGTCTTTGAAAAATGGCATGAACGTTGTAATTTTTGTTGTAAATTTCGTGCACTGATAGGCAAGGCTCTCCTTTTCGACCATATTTTTCTGGTAGACTTGAAGTTTTACTTCCTGTGGGCCTTGTCCAGATGTGTCGCTGCCGTCTGTGTTGCATTTGTAGTCGTTGCTGATTTCAAATGTATGTGGGGCGTCCTCTGAGCGGCTGCCGCAAATCATTGGGTCATCGGGGTGGTAGCTTACTGCTGATGTGCCTGTTACGAGTGTCAAGCAGCAAATAATAGCCAGTGGTAAACTATTCACCAAGCTAATCCTTCAGCCTCCTTGCTTCTTTGATCTGGTTGAGGTTCTTCTGTTTTCGTTATCGCCGGTGACTACGTCAATACTGCTTACAATGTCTGGAGCTTGTGACCAGTAATGCCTAGCAAATTCCTGTGGGCTCATATCATCCACATTAGCCTGCTCTCCTCCAATGCTAGTTGACTCATCAACATTGTTCACCGTAGGGCAATGGGGAGCTGTGTGATATATCATACATCTGGCACAGTTTCTTCTTTCTCTCTGTCTGACGTCCTGTGTTGGGTTGGGCTGTCGAATGAATTGTCGTCAGGGCTGGTAGTTGGTGGTTCTGTTGTTGTGTTGGGCAGGTTGTTGGAAGTTGTCTCCTCTATTTTTTCTTGGTGTGTTCTGTCTGTCAACCCATTGGTTGTTGTACCCGTGACCTCTTCTGTCATAGTAGTTGTTGAATCCCTGTCTAAGGTTGGCATGTGGGTTGTAAGGTCGGCGTCCGTTGTAACGATTCCTGTAATTTGATCTTGGGTTCTGAAATCGTTGGTTTTGTGGTCCCGGTTGCTGTTGTTGTTGTGGTGGTCTATGTCCTGGATACTCTTCATCTTGCTTAATTCTATTGGCCTGTTCATTGACCAACCGTGCTAATCCCTCAACCTGTTTGGTTAGTGGGCCTAATGGGTCTGTGATCTCGTCTCCAATGGCAGCGTTCCTGTTTTTAACCAAAGCCTTATCGATGGCTTCTAAATTTTTAGCCTCTCTTAGTGCCTCTTGTAGAGTTATATCTCCTTTCCTGAGAATAGCTCGCTGGTGGTTCTCCTTCAGACCTCCGATGAATGCGGAAGTGATTACTTGGTCGCGGTTGCTTTCAGGCATGGTTTTGAATACAGCTCTGCCAGCTGTCACTATTTCAGTGTAGTAATCGGTCACTGACCTCTTTCCTTGTGCAATAGTCCATAGGTTCTTCTCCTGTAACGGGTGTTCAACTTTAAATGCCTCTGCTAGCTCCTCTTTCAGAAATGAGTAATCTCTGGCCTTGTCAGGGTGGAGTTTAATGATGTTTTTGTACACTTCCCATCCTGAGCCAATGAGTTTAGCTGGCAAAGCCAGTGCTAATTGCTCGTCTGGATATTGGTACTGAGCCATTAAGATTTCCCATCTTTCTATGTAGTCACTCCAACTGGTACCTTCTTTGTAAGGCTCTATGTGGTCCAAGCTGGGTGCTATGGTGAATATAGGGCGGTTTCCCTGGTTGTTGGTGTTAGCTACGCTATTGTTGACATCTGGATGTTGAGTTTTTGTTGGGGTGCCGTCGGCTGATGGTGTTAGAGTGTATGCCTTGGCAGCAGAGTCAGCTTGTTCTGTAGTGGGTCCCAGTTCAATGAGGTCGGCCGGTGGTGCACTTGCGGTGACTCTCACTGGTGTGGGTTGTCCTCCCCTTCATGGTAATGTACTTTTGATGGGTGGGTATAAATAGCCTCCACTTGAGTTTCTCGGTGCTCTGTTCAATGGTGGTAGACTATCCCTCTGACGGCTGTCTTCAAGTAGTTTTTCAAAGTCCATTGCCAAAGTTTTGGGTTGATATGGAGGTGATCTCGGTGACAAGAATGAAGAGTCCTCTTCGCTGTCGCTGATCAAGTCACTACTAGGTTTAGGCCCAGCGATTTTCTTGATTGTTGTTTTCCTTGTAATTGGTATGGGTTTTGCCTGAGTTTTGGGTTTGGATCCCCCGTATAGATTGGAAAATGGTCTAGTTCTCAGTGAATCCCTTGTTATGATAAATGACGTCGGGGTTTCCAGGGGTGGATTATCGGTAGTTCCTTTTTTCGCTGGCACCTTGGAAATCAGACGGTGAAGTCGGTTTTAAGCGAAGGAATCTGAAGAAAATTTTTTTTTGTTTGTTTTGTTTTAGATTGATTAAATGTAAATGGGATGGTTTTAAAGCTGTTACCTGTAACGTGGGTCAATAATGCAGTAAATAAATGGTGGGGATATTAATTAGCTTTGTCCTGATAAGGACACGAATATAAATACTTGCGCAATTGGAGTTTTCTTTGGTTGTTGTTGGATGTTATTCTCGAGATTTCAACAACCGGTAAACACTTTATGTTAGTATACTCTCTATTTTAGGATAAACACGTGTGAATATGATATGTGGCCAGATGGTAGTACACTTAACAGACTGATAGTATACTGTCTACCTAGGTACCAAGTAAGTTAACTTATGAGTTTAATTCGAATTTATCTACGTTTAAAGTTTTACAGTGATTGATGTGTTTAGTGACGCTGAGGTGAAGGAGGGTTAGGTAATGAAAGGTGGATGGTATAGATTTAATTGAGGTGAATTTTTTTTTGGGATTTAGGGCGAATTTGGAATAATGAATAGGCTTGATATGGAGATTAATGGAAAAGACGTAGATAGGCAGTTACTGTAAAGGGGGGTAGTGTCGACTAGTGAAAAGTTTAATTGCTGCAGCATGTACTTAGTTGTCAAATGATCATGTAGTCAATTTAGATTAAATGTAAATAAGGCCTGGTTCAATCAAGTAAAGTCCGGAATATCAAGGGCTCAAATCAACCTGTTTTACAAAGCGCAGCGTCCAACTAGCTTGCACAGGGACAAATGGCGAGGCGTACGTCTTACCACGCAAATAGAAATAATAAAATAAAGCTGTGATCAGCTGTCCTCAATTTGGAGGAATACAAATGGAGCCTAAATCAATGAAATCAATAGTAATATAAAACAAGCTATTAGACTACCTGGCACCTCCACCAAAATGTTATAGTGGGAAATACCCTTATAACAGTTGCAGGATCAAATAGTCTATGGACGTCTTACAGCACAAACAATGAAGTAATGGTAACAATATGGCCAAATAATAGTATAAAGGGGGGAATGTGAGTTACTAATGGTGTGTATTTGACTCTGATGTTCAAGAATGTATAATAGATAGTGTGCTTATACAAAGACTACAACAGTTATAAAATAAATATGATATAAATTCTTACGACACCTGACCTCAGTAGCTACTGGCTCTAATCTGGTCTTCACACGTCTGTGGAGATTGGTAAGCGAAAAGAGGATGACTGTCGGCCAAACCTCTGTTTTTATACTAATGTCGTTACGTGATTTGCTGACGTAGTTGTGTTCCGTTTTGGGGCAGCCTGGGATCTTGTAGTTGGTATATTCGCCATGTATGTAGGTGTAGCCTTTTTACTTTGTTTTGTAGGTCCTCTGCAAAATCAGCTGATGGCCTGATCTGGTACTAGCATATGTGGGGAAGTTCCACTCAGGATGCCTGCATATTTGCAATTGACTTCGCCTCAAACTTGACCTCAATTTATGTGTGAGCCAGTACTTTGCGGCTTATTGAGTTCCATGAATTCTATGTGTCATGTTTTGGAATAACATGTTGTTGTATGGCAAGCTGGTTTCTTTTGAATACGATATAACAACAATGCAGATGAGAGTAGTTATAAAACTGGCGTTGGTACAAGAGACATTTTTTTCATGCGACTCTATTGCGCATCTTACACCACCATAGTCTAAGTTTATATAGTTCTGTAGACAGCTGCAGCTTTGGCGGGCATAGTTACTGCGTTGGATGAAACTAAACTTTGGGTATCACGAGTTTTCAAGTCAGACAGACAATATGTGAACAGTCAGCCTGATTTTTATTGCTGAACTACTTTTCTGGTGACTTCAGAGAGATGTCTCTCGATTCTCATAGCTATTGATTTTGTATTCATGTAAAAAATACTGGTTTTATTCTCCGTTCCGTAAAATTTACAACTGATCTAAAATTTCCGAAACATTTTCAACTTTTTATGAATGGCGACCCGTGTACAACTTTTTGGGATATTGTGCGTCTACATATAAAGATACATGCAAAAAAAATGAAGTAGAAATGAATAAATTTTTTTTGGAAATTTTCGAAGTCAAATGGTGAAGAGACTCATAAAAGGAATTCATGGGCAATGAGGGAGTAGACGGCTCGTGTATTTATTTTAGTGTAGCAACATGTTGTGTTGCTAATGTCAGGGGGGGAGATAGGGTAAAATCGATAAATGTGATAAAATAGGGAAATAATAAAACTAAATAACAATATTCTTAGTAAACAGTAATAAGTTAAACTGCTAAATAACGGGACCGAAGCCAGAGGACTGTATTTCCACTTCACTACAGGCACTCAGTAACCGTTTGTAACAGTCTGAGACTGAGACTAATGAGTTACAAGTATTTGGCCTATCTCTACCCTCCTGACAATTATACATATATAAACAAAGTAATTCCTAAGCAAGCGAACAGCTGTAATATTACTGCTAGTGCTATACGACAATCAGCTGGAGATGGTTGTCAAAACAACCTGTCTGACCGACTAGTCAATACCAATAAGATTAATACGTAAACAAAAGCAGTTATCAAACTGTTGGCTAAGTAAAATATTCTTTTTATAATTAATATCAATAAGATTATTGAAAATGGAACCAATATGATTATTTATAATTGACCCCAAACAAACCGACGTTAAAAAGTGTGCTTACCCCAAATAGCCAGCCAAACCAAAAAAATTCAGCTTTTTGCCACCAGGACCCCACCAAAACGTAATGGAATTGGTGTCAGTTACTGTTGTTTTATAAAATAAATCTTTGACTGTAAAGTCTGAATTTAAGTAAATGGTATATCAAATTACTGTGAGATGTCTACTCAATAAAACAATCCAAATACTTCTCTTTAAAAAAAGACTGATGTATACTGAACGTCGTCAAAACAATCAAATCAAACTGCCAACTTCCTAATTACAAGAATCTCTATATCTATCAACCAGTTTCATTCATCAAGCACCTATCTCCACAATTATTGATGGCTGTCAGCAATGTTTCAGCTAATGCGCTAACGCCGTTCTACCTAGCTAATGCTAAATGTCAAATAAATCACTTATTTGCCATGTATCTGTATAACCAAGGTTACATGCCAAGTTATTTTCGTATAGCAAAAAACAACGCTTTCCTCAAACAATTACGGTATTACCTAAACACGGATATCTGCTGAATACTGTCAAAACAATAAAACCAACTTCCAATTACTAACTATTTATATCTATCATCCAGTTTCGGATATCAAGAATTCTTCTTCACAATCATTGCTGGCTGTCAGCAATGTTTCAGCTAATGCGCTAACACCGTTCTATCTCACTAATGCTTAATGTCAAAATAAATCACTTATCCCAAATAGGCTAGCGTGTCCTGGGGTATCTTCTCTAATCAATGTTTTCTTCCATTACTTGTGGTCCAGTAGTGAATACTCCTCTTTAATAACGCGTTAGTTCCTGATCACTTGTGTAGTCCTGCTTGAAGGCGTCTGTTCCTCTCATCTAACTGCTAAATCTCGCTAACTAATCACAACATTACTGTCCAAAAATTAAACAACTGACCGCTCAATGCTGCTCCAAAGCTCCATATATAGTTGCAGCTTCTTTCATCACGATCTCTAAAAATATCTTGGATTCCCAAATTTCCAAGCTTCCATTTTTTTCCGGCTGACGGTTGCAACATGTTTCATCATGTCTTTCTTTCCTAAAATAACTTGTCAGATTCCTAATTCTGACAGTTTGTTTTCCCCTAGCTTCCTTCGTAACTTATCTGTTTGTCTGTGTGTATATTGATATTTCAGCCACTTTTGTGCTTTAAACTATTCCTTTTCTTACATTCTTCCCCTGCCCAACAAACGAGTTTCTAGCTTGCTAGAAAAGCTTTTGACTCACTGAGATATGACTCTTATGATCCTGCCAGAGTGTCAGGGGCTTTAGGTAATAACATTGGTTTTCATATAATGTCCATTTTACGTTTTTCCAGTTTTCGTTGTTGCCAAACTGTCAGGATAACTTATGTAATAATGTATAATCCTATATAAACGGAAGTGTTCCTGGCCATGCAATATTTGTCGGATTAGACATGGCATCTCATTACGTACCGTCAAATTTTTGCCCAATCTGTTATTCCGATTCTACGGCGACCAGAATAGTGGTCTCTTGCGGCCATGTATTCTGCACACAGTGTTTATACAGTAGTGCACAACATGGTGGGGCAAGGTGTCCTACATGCCGAGCCGACGTCCAGGGAGATTTAGCTTTCTTCGGTGAGTAACGGTTTTTTTTCCTTGTTTATAACATTTTCTTTCTTGTATCATCTACTTAGTAGTATCTACGCTTGATCTTCTTATGTAGATTTGCCTAGTCCCTTGGTAAATCAAGCCAACAATGTTTTACCAGACGGTGAGCAGCAAGACACTTCCGACAATGCGCCCCAGGAGAAACACATAACCAACCAAAACAATGGACAATCCCCCAACCACGATATTCATATTTACCATTACTATTTTTTCTCAAATGTGTTACAGCGGTGGATATCTGTTGCCATTCCGCTGCAGTGACATTAACTCCAGTGTTAGTCGTTTATTTTTCTGTAATATTATAAATAACCCTTTATATATATATTAGCCTACCTGTTATCAATTATGGTTATATTGAATTGCATCATAGCTTTCTAACATATTCCCTAATAACATAAGTAACACTGCTACATGTGAGCACCTATCGGGCTACCATTCAAAATATTTACAAGCAAACCTGCGCGCACCCTTCTCCCTGTCACTATTATCAAAACAATATTTCTAATACTACACACCAGTGGTAGAAGTGTAGCAGCAGAAGTGGGGGGACTGCCAACTTGGGTGGGTGGGGAAGTGGGCATGGGTTGGGAGCCCCCTTCCACATTGCCCCGCGCTAGCGGAAAATTTCGCAAATGAGGTATGTGAAACTAGGCTGACAGCGTTTTAAAGATTTTACAAGACACCTTTCTTGAGTCAGGAAAGACTAAACATACATGTAGGTTGGTTAGGTTTTTGTAACTATTAAACATTAATAAACATAAAAATATCCATAATTTCAATCGATATGAAAATGGAAACGTTGAAATATAAAAGTGAGATATGTTTATGAATATGGACACTTTGAAATGAAAAAGTGGGAAACATTTATGAATATAGACACTTTGAAATGAAAAAGTGGGATATGTTTATAAATATGGAAACTCTGAAAAGAAAAAGTGGAATAAGGTTAAGAGTGTGATAATTATAATGAGGAGGCAAACCCTGGGTAAACCTGGGTAAAATGTTTTTGCTGCCAACTTTTACCCTTTATTTTCACAGACGTAGGCCGATGAACATGTACACCAGTCACTGTTGACTGCACACACCTTACAGGTTTGCATAGTTTATAATTGACACTGCTCAGTGAAGACAGGAAAACTCCCCATCGACTAACCAAGATGAAATAATGAATATTACAGCGGCACATTACAATAATAATCAAGCTGTTTATTACAATAATCAACCAATAATTACAATTATAAACATGCCTGCTAAAGAACTACCACTATATTATTGCCTTAGCCACCATCAGCTGTTTAATAATCACAAAAATTAGTTCTAATTAGTAATTAATGATTTTAATGCAATCAATTTTTATTACATTTTGGTGAAAAAAATAATAATGACAGCAGTTATAATAATTAATTAATGAAACCTATTGGTAAAAAGTTTTTCTCCATAAAACCAATGATAATAATACTGCTCTAAACAAATGCATTATTAGTTAGGCAATAAACTAAATAAAAAATCGCCCAGTCAACTACAACAACATCATAATAGTAATAATCATAATAATAATTATTATTATTATTATTTTGAATACCACTACTAGTGAAACTTGCTATCACTAACTTTACTTTTTATTGTTCAACTAACTACAATAGTATCAACAACATGAAGGATAACGATACAATGATGCTATTATTATTAATTAATAACAAAAAATAATAAATAAGAATTACTATAACTATTTGATAATAATAATGAATGGAAACTATTAATTATTATCAATCATTATTATTATTGTCGTCATGTATGATGTACATTTATTTATCATTTATACACTATATATATGTTATATTCCATGTTATTATTATGATTATTATTAATCATCATCCTAATAATTATAATCATTATTATTTCTTTTACCTACTACTACTACTGATATTATTATTATTATTATTGCTAATTATTATTATTGCATGATGAATGAATGATGATGATGAATAAATAATAATAAAACTATTACTTATTAATATTATTACTAATAAGCAGTAATGTTAATATCACTTGAGTTCTGTTTCATTTCAGCTGATATTTTTTCACAAGCTTTTCCAAAATAATTAAATAATGAAATTGACAATCAACTAAAAACAAAATACACAAGACTAGGAAGATTCTGAATAAAAGGTGCAGTAGCAGTGGTGTAAAAATAATGCACATGCCGTGATCTCCCAAGCTGAAATGAGAACCAAATATAACTCAGCTAAATTAACCTTAGATCAAGAAATATTTCAAAAGTATGTGGATGTCACATATTTTGACAGTGCTTTATGTTCTGAGGTTACATTTAATGACTACACTTTATCGTTTCTTTGGGATTTCCCAACTATTTTTTACCGACAAACAAGCAACAAAAGCCTTGAGTCAGTAGTCATTGTTTTCAATTTATGGGGGGACGCTTATGCCTACCGTCCCCCCTTGCAACTGAAGTATGGGGACGCGTCCCCCTACCGTCCCACCACACTTCTACCACTGCTACACACCAAACAGGAGGTTTCACTCTAGTGTAAATAAAACGCTTACTCGGCAGATGATTATGTGTTCTAAGTCACTGTCAGAACTAAATCCAATACAAATAACTAGTTAGAAAAACAGGATAAAAATTACAGGATTTTTTCTTCATACTGATAGTGTTTTACCGTCTTTAAATACATGTGCGCACATACACTGGCAATTCGAGTACAATAGTTTTTCAACCATATCTTTATTTTTTCCCTTTCTTTTTTTTCACTCTCTCAAAAATTCCTTCCAGTTACAACCATTAAGTACACTCAACCGGTTTCCTTCAATCAGAAAGTGTTTAGGCCCCGCATGCGTGTAACCATACCCATGTAGCCCAACCAAGGGCAGTACTTTCAAAATATCCAAACATATCATAGTTTAAACCAATATCAAGCCGACTTGAAGTGCTTAGATTGACCAGCCTTCACACGCTCTGTTGATTAGTATAGATAGAGGTCAGAGCTTAAAGAGTTGAACACACATCAATCTTCAAGTGTTGGTGTGGGGGTGAACGACATGCCAGGGCACCCAGTTCCTCGGGTGTTAATTAAATATTTGATATGTTGTTCCACCATCTTGATTTACACTTTTTTTTAGACAAGTAACCATAATTGTCCTACAATTTTCCACATACACATATATACATATCTATACTTGTAGATACAATGTTGTGGGCCACTATTACAAATAATGATACTTTATACTGAAAACACCTCGAATGATGATTCACTTCAGAGTTCTGTTGGTTAAATCGATGGGCAAAACCAATGAGCAATCACAGTCCTCAACAGTTGTGTGGGGTTGAAAAGGTGAGTCTAGGGCACCCAGTTCCTCGGGTGTTGATTAAATATTTTCTCGCCTATTCCACTCCTTTTGAGTGTGCGCCAGTAAAAAAAACAATAAACAAAAAAAACTAAATTGGTTTCCCGGAGTTTCCCAGAACTAAAATTCGTTTCTCTCACTTTTTACTACTTTTTTTTTGTCTTACAATGAAAAACTCTCCGACTGTTTTTTTTATGTTTTTTCTTTATTAGTACAAATTGTGAACAAGGCAATATCATGCGAGCACGCAACAAGAGCCCAAAACCACCCCAAACGCCAGCAAACCAATTCTTTTTTTATAGTTTTCAAATTACTGGGACGGTCCATATTCATTTTTTTCTGCAAATCCAGGGTTAGTTTGAATCGTGTGTGTATGCACCTGTAGAGGTTGAAAAAAAAACACAAAAATTAGCAATAATTTTTTTAATCTGATTATATAAACAAAATAATAATAATAACTAAATTCTTAATCATTAAAAGTTATGTGTTTATCCATTCATTTTAGGCCTTAAATATTACTTTGTTCCACTATAACGATTATTATCCATCTCATCCCCCTCCTCAGCTGATTCTGACATTAAATGCGATCTGCCGGACTCGTTATAACACTCTGATCTTTGCTCTCCCCTCCCTGTAATATCATTTCAATCGGGCTGTCCAACATTTAGTTGATATCCCTCCTCCTCTGCCGTCGGCAGTTGCTGACACGCACACTCCAGCTGCGCATCGTCAACCGGTATGTAAGAGCGTCTAAATAATTGACTTCTTCCAGGTTTTTCATTGGGGCCCGCCACCGGTACTAATGAGCACAGAGGTTTCTTTAGCTCTATCACACGAAAATAACCAGTGTATTTGGGCTGTAGCTTTGAGCTAGTGTCAGGGCCTATTTGTTTTGGCAGTTGCATGTATACCATCAATCCAATGTCTATTGGTAGCTCCTTTGCATTTTTGTCATACTGCTCATTGTACCCATGCTGCATTTCTAATAGCTATGTTTTTGCGTCATTGTGTGCTTGGTGAAGTCCAGTTATCAGTGTTGCTTTAAAATTGTCTCCCCATTCATCAATACCCATATCTTTGCTCGAGAGTATGTCAACTGGTATCCGTGCATCAACTCCAAACATCATGAAGTATGGATTGTCACCGATGGTTTTATTTGTTGTCACATTAGATATAAAAGCTGAACTTGCAACAAGTGTCCCAATTTTTATGGTCGTATCTGTCAATATAACTAGCAATATATTTTGGTGTCTCGTGGTTTTGTCGCTCCACTAACCCATTAGACATTGAAGAATATGGTGCAATGTAAAGGTTTCGAATATCTAATAGCCGGCATATTTCTTGAAACAGTGTTGCACGAAAAGCAGGCCCATTGTCTGATAACAATGTCTCACAACATCCAAAGGTCATGAAAACTCTAACATATAGTGCTTCAGCTGTTGTCTCCGCGGTCACGTCAGGGACAGGTATGGAAATGACAAACCTTGTTTGAAAATCTACTACATTCAGTACGTATTTACTGCCTTTGTTGCTGGTTCTAAATGGGCCGCAATGGTCGATGGCGATTTTTGAAAACCTACGAGTGGGGATGTTAACCGACAATGGTTCTTTTGTGGTTCTCTGTCCCTTCCCTCCCGCTAGGCAAGTGTCGCAATGCTCAATGTAGTCTTTCACATGCGGATACATTTTTCTCCAGTGGTATCTCTGGGACAGTTCACCATAACATGCCGCAACTGTTCTGTGACCACCGCCTGCCACTGAATTTTGATAGTGTCAATCAGTTCTTTCCTCAGCGCTTGGGGAACTACCAGTATATTTTGGAAACAACTGTTTGATTTGCCATCCACCCACAGCAATCCAGAGATCAAATCAAATTGTGCTGCCCCTGCACGCAATAAATTTTTCATGGCACAATTGATGTCATCATTGAATGTGCCCGTCTCCGTGTATTGCAAAATCGGTCCTAAAATCTCATATTTCTCCACATGTGTTCGCATTTGCTCCAGGCAGTGTTGTGATCCATTAAACTGGAATATTAGGTTGATTGTTTCACTTAGCAGTGCTGCTTCTAGCTCCATACTTGCTCTTGTTTTGGTGGATCTTAATGCTGATTCGTGGTAACATTGGCAATGGTGGGGGCCGGTTTGATTGGATCACTGTCACTTCCGTGGACTCTTCATTACGGGGATCCTCAGGTTGCTCGAGTCTAGACAAAAAATCTGCCACACTATTAAACTTTCTTTTCAAATGTCTGAATTCAACGTCATAGTCTTGTAAGGGAAGAGTCCATCGTAGTCGTCTCCCATCTTGAACCTTCTGGTTTTGCAACAAGGCTTTTGCTGCCATACAATCTGTTAGAACTATTATCTTGTTCCCTAACAAGATTGATCGGAATCGCTCCAAAGAGTTGATGACAGCATATATCTCTCAATCGTAACTTGACATTCGTTCCCGGCATGCATTCAAGCGTTTAGAATGCTATGCCAGTGGTTTTAATGTTCCTTCTTGTTTCTGCATGAGAACAGCTCCAAGGCTGGTGGCACTTGCATGTGGGGCCAGAATAAATGTGGAATATGGTTTTTCAAAAAAGGGTGGAGACAGACATGGGTATGAAGTCGATGCATCTTTCAGTTGATCAAAAGCTCGCGGTTGTTCTCGCTCCCGTTGCCATGTAACTTTACTAGATAACAAATCTATTATTGGCTGTGCGATTTTTGAGAATTGGGAAATATGTTTACGGTAGAATGAGACCATGCCTAAAAATGATCTCACTCCTTTCTTATTCGTCGGTGGTTGGAGCCTTTTTAATTTGCTCAACATTTTCTGCCACTGGTTGGATTCCTTCTGCGCCGATTTGATGCCCTAGAAAATCAATTTTACTAGTGAAGAATCCACATTTTGACGGTTTCATCTTTGCTCCAAACACACTTACCCTTTCCAAAAAGTTCTGCAACACTTCAAAAAATCTCTTCAAACCCCTTTGTTGCTATGCAGAAATCATCCATGTACCATGAGCAATGCTGTGGCTCTATGCCTGCAACGAGACTCTTTGCAAACCTGAAAAAATGTGGCCGGTGCTGTGGATAATCCAAACGGCATCACAGTCAATTCTAGGTGATGGTTTAACAGATTGAATGCTGTTTTTTCGGCCGAATTTTTTTCCATGGCGATTTGCCAATATCCAGAGTGTAGGTCCATTTTTGAGAACAAGTTGGCCCCTCCCATGTTTGCAAACAACTCTTCCAAGCTAGGTAGGTTCGTGTTTTGTGGTACTGTTTGTTTGTTCAGCCTTTGGAAGTCTACACAGCCTCGGTACTCCCCGTTTTTCTTTTAAACTAGCAACTAAGGTGAGCTCCAAGCGCTAGTGCTTGATCTAACCAATTTGCTTTCCAACAACTCCTTCAGTTGCTGCTTCGCGACGTCATATAGGTGACGTGGTATGGGATATGATTGAGGTACTGGCGGGCAGTCAGAGGTTGTTTCAATGACATGTTGAACAAACGGTATCTGTGGTAAATCCCGAATTACCGTAATTAAATCTCGATATTCTTCGAATAATTGTACTTTCTTGTGATGATCCTCTGGTATGTTTTCCAATCAATTTTCAATTTCTTCAGTGGATCGATTTCTTCCACTGAATCTGATATCTCTTCCAGCAGAGCCATTGGTGGCTCCTCAATTTCTTCTGCAAGACCTATCTTTTTCTTGGCTGGTAAGTGGACGACTTGACTGGTTGGGTTAGTTATGTTCATTTCAATCTTACCCTCACAGACAGTATCTAGAGTGGGTTCCAGTTTCAAAAAGTCCAAATTCGATGGTTCTATGCTTACTGTAGTGCTTTCTTTCATAGTGGTTGTCGCGACCATGACTGTTGATGTTGCCGGTGGTAAGTCAATACTCTCTGTGGTAAACACATACTCATCTTCTTCGTCTTTCGAGTATAGTGGCAGAATGTTGTATTCTGTATGTAATTCCCTGGCATTGAGGTCCAATGTAATCTTTCCAATCTCGTTTAGCGCATTAAGGCCTAAAATACATGAGTTGGTAACCTCTTGCACAATCAAAAATTCCAGTGCGGACCGGACCGTATGTCGCCTAACCGAGCGACTGTAATCACTCTTCCAAGTATTTCAAGAGGCTCTCCTGTAACGGACTTTGCTTGAGTATTGGATGGTTCCAGTTCCAGCTGTAGCTCTTTTGCCATTTCTCTAGACATTTACCCCTGATCCTGAGTCAATTAATGATCAAATTTTTTTCCCTCTTACTATGTCAACGTAAATATTGCCGGTTAATTGTCTCACTAGCACAGAATTTTCGACCCATTTAAGCTCGGTATTCGTTAAACGTTGAAGTTCTCTGCACACCTATTGGACCGTGGCCGTTTGCTCTGGACTTGACATTGATGTCGTCAGGCATCTTGTTTTCCAGACATACAAGATAAGTACTGCCACGGGTAACGTGACCGTTATGTTCACGGAAAGACTGCACGAATGGAAAAGTGTCGTTTTTATACCTGAAAATAGTCCAAATTTCAGTCGTAGTAATTGAAATTGTATGCCACGACTATTTAATTTTCCTTGGCTCTCTTCTACCATTTTTCCTGATTCAAGCAGTAGTTCTTTTCCTTGCTTCAAGGTAGTTAAAAGTTCATTCATTCCCAGACTATTTCCCATATCTTCCCCCCAATGCACAGCGGGCTGCCTCCCGTAGATTGTAATCGATGATAAGTCATTGAAATTCATTTTTAACCCTTGAAAGTTTAGTATTGCTGGGCGAGTAGTTTTTTTTAGTTTTCCAGTGCGATGGTTGTACCAATAAATTGTACCATTACTTTTTACCGGGATATTCCCAACTTGTTGACATGGAGAAAGTGTTGCCGATTTATAAATAACTTGGTCAGCCATATTGAGCCACCAATCGAAAGAGTGATTGTTGTGAGTGAACTGGATAGGCACTCTGTTGAAACATTTGTTGCCCATTGCTAGGAAAATGTAATCTCTTGGGGGGGGGGGGGGCTAGCTCCTGCATGGAAATATGGTCACTCCATCTGGTGCGGATTCGGTTCTTACTCGTTCATCTTTTAGTATGTATCGTACTGCCAGTGTTGGCTCAATTAACATCATTCTCTTGAAAAGTCTGATGGCCATTTGCGCATGTTTGCATACCAATTCAAATCTGTCAAAGAACAGAAACCGGTTTTGTTCTTGTCGGGTCACCTCGAAACTTTGGGCAATGGTGTTTATATATGATACTATTAAGTTGGTTTGTTGCTGTTCCTTTTCTGTCTTACCTTGGTTGATTTTTGCCAAGTACTGGGAGAGACGAGGTTTCTGATTTGTTGGTTTCGCTGCTTGGGATGTAAAATTATCTTCCTTGTCTCTCGCCCTCATAGGTCTCACCAGAATACCTTGGTTGCTCATCCCACCTTCCTTGTTCAATTCTCCCACTGTGGAACAGGTGTTGAATTTATGATAACCATATTCGGTAAACGATAGGGCTAAATCTCGCTTGTTTGATACCCAAAACCCGGAATCATGGAATGTCCCGTTTGCTCTGAACCATGGCAGATATTCGCATCGTTTCTTTTTCTCCATCTTCCATATGATGTACCCTCCATTTTTGAGCTGACATTCTCCTTCATGGTAGGCACAATGGCTGACATCCGCTAAACTGGATTCCATAATTAGCTCTCCATGTTTTTGAAAACAACACTTTCCAGTATATTGCAATTGTTAATTTATTGTGATTGCCATTTGCAACACCAGCTGTAGCTTGGGGAAATTGGATGGAATGTGAATACGAGTCCCCAGCGTGTCTTCAACTTCCCGAAATCACATAGTCCTCTCTTCATTCTTTTACATTCCGTTCTTGTTACTGAGAGGTGACTTCCGCTTCTTTTCAGCCTTCGTTCATCGTTAAAAAAGAACACTAGGGTCTCCAGAGTAACTGATCATTTTCTGCACAAATATGCTGAGCTCTTATAACGAACGACATTTGTTTTGTATATATATCTAGCTCCAAGCTCTGAGTTCGACCTGCCTGCGTTTGTGGCACTGCGCATTTTAGTTCTACTGGGTACTGGAAACTGTGGTCGGTTGGCCGACAAATATCCATGTTTGCAAATCATGGGATTCTCTGGTGTAATGGCTCCGACATTTGTGACTAGACAAAGGAGGGTCGCCAAATCGATCCATAGACTGATCCCCATTGAATATCCACGTGGCGTTTTTCTTTGGTCTTCTCTATTCTTAGTCTGCGGTATGTGCTCCTTTACACGATTCACTTGCATCTTTGTTGAACTTCCCATCTCTTTCTCCGAGAAGAAAACGTCATCCTCTAAGTTTGTGACGTCGTACTGTGAACCACTGAAATCAGTTTCTACAATTTTTTCAGCTTCCTGAAATTCCTCTGGATTTCCAACTAAAAAAACAGGTGTGTGAACTGGTTTGTTATGATTTTGTTCATTCCAAAAACCCGGTGACAGTTGTGCTTGAGTGCACTGTCTCTGTTCCTCCTCAGCTTTCTGTAATTGGTGTAGTGTAGTCTGGTGAGATCAGCCTGCAAGACAGCTGGTGGTGGTATACAAAGTTTAAGCTGTAAATTCCTCTTTCGATCATTTTCTTTTAATAGTTGGCTTACTTTTTCTGTCCTGAAAGGTTCTGCCTCCCGGTTAATTAATGCATTCTTGTCAGTTACCTTTGAGGTTACTCTCACAACTGCTGAAGTTGGCCTTGGTGGGCCATTAACACGATAGTTGTTGACTAGTTTGCTCATCTGAAATTCCCCTTTCTGGTCTGATGCCAACATTTCGCAAATTTTTCGGTTGAATATTGAATGTCACTCTGCGGTTGGTGTTGTTCATTTGGCTCAGGTTATTTTGTGCTCTTTCCATGGAGTTTTGATTCCGGGTGTTGGTATCTTGCCGCCAGGAGCCATTAGATCTCCATGGCTGCCGATCCTCCTGCCAAAATTGTTGTTGTTGGTATTGTCTGCCAGTGCCTCGGTTGTACGACTGCTCTGTTGGTCTAGTAGCGGTCGAGAACTGCCTATTTTCCCCACCATATTCTCGCCTTCGCTGATTGTCTTCCCATCATCTGCGATTACAGTTTCTAGCAATATGACCAGGACGATTACAAAACCAGCAAAGCGGTCGGTTTTGTATACCGTCCCACTCACGTTGTCGATCCGGTGCCCTAGTTGAGGGGTAGCTAGGGGAAGTCGGGCGTTTGTTTTGATATCTAATTTCATTCACCGGTGATTGTAACTTTTCCAATTGCAATTTCTGCAGCTCGATCAGCTGTTGTATCATTTGTCTCATTTCCTTCATACCATTGTGCTCCATGCTTTCACTCACTCTTGAAACTCAAACTTCGCTAGGCTTTGGAGGTTAACTTTTGCAGACTCTCTCGCCAGAAGATTTGACGTGAAATAATTTGCTTCGGCCAGTTCATAGGCTTCTGCTAATGTTCCAGGTTGCTTTTCCAAAAGATGTTCTTTTGTTTTCATATCTCTGAGGCCGGGAATAAAGAAGTGTCTTTCCAATGCATCCCTAGCTACTGAGTCCATACCGGGGTAACTGGCTCGTAGTATTTCCTTCAAAGCCAGGTAAAAACTTCCGATTGATCCCCTTGTAATTGTATTCGTGTTTGTAGCATTGTACTACCCATCACACCACCTCTTGACTTTTGGAAACGTTGACCCAGTTTTGCCACAAGCCCATCAAAGCCATCCACTAGTTCTGGATATTGTTCTTTTGTCTCTTGGATAATAGACAGTGCTCCTTCCGCCATGTATAGCGACAATAGTCTTGACCAGTTATCTTTTGGTAGACTAAGTGCGAGACACTGGTCTCACCATCTTGTGATAAATGTTTCCCACGATTCATCCCACCGATTAGTGAAAGTTAGCAAAGTATCCGGTAACTTGCTAGGGAGACTGATGACTGTATAAGAAGGCTTTCCATTATCTACCGAGTGTTTTGCCGGGGTTGTGCGGATGCTGCGTTCATTTCTTACTTCCTGGTGTGATGGTTGATAAGCTAAGCTAGATATTGGATGTTGATGTACCTGTGGTTGGGGCGCAGAAATATGTGCTGTGTTTCAGTATGTTGCCTGCTCCCTACTATCTGGTGATCCTTTGTCTATGAGTGCAAAGTGACGATTTAGTGTTCCACTCCGGGTGTCAAATACTCCATCGTGGTTAGAAGTAATAGGTTTGTTTCGTCCTCTCGATAAGTTACATTTTTCTCCACTTTGGTCTAGGTCTAGTAGCTCATCGTCGTACACCATTCTCGGCTGCTGTGACAAATTATTTCTGGCCGTACCTGCAGTTTCTTTTGATCCTATTACCGCTACCTGTGTTGGTGTATTGGTTATCGACTGCTTGTACTCTTTGGACTCCCACCTCTGGTGGGCGCAGCCCAGGCTGAGTACTTTTCCACCTAGCTCGCCTACTAACGCATTCATTTTCGGCTTACTAGGGCCTGACTGGTCGCGCAACCCTTGGGAACTAGGGATTTATGCCTTTGCGAACCAACCGGCCGGTGACCGAGTCGATAGCGATCACCTTGATCTGTTAGAGCAGGTTAGGCCCCCGAGAGGTAACCGACGGTCTAATCCATACCCCACTTTGCTATGGGTATATGAACTTGGACCGTTTTCACCAGCATTGCCTGTTCACCAGCGGAATGGTCTTATCTCCTGCCACTCTATGCTGGCTAGTTGTGGACTGTCATCCACGTACCACTGGCTGTAGGATCACACACCCACAGTCAAGCCGACTAGACAGTACCACAGTGTCCTGTCAGTTCAGGATTCAAGACACAGTGGGCCTTCAGCATGCTCCCACGGCGCTAGAAACATATTTAATGTGTCTCCAGAGCCTCTCGGCCGAACTGTCGCTTGTTTCCGGCAGACTTCAGGGAGTCTATCCCCCTAAGTTTGCCGGAAAAATGTTTCCTGAATTGAAAAATGTATTTTGCTATGGTGCCGGCATGTAATGTGAACATTCTCTGACCCTTGATGGAGTTTGCCTACATGAACATTCATCATCTGAGCTCTCCTGCTCATTAGTTGTTGCATTTCCTTATTGGCTTGGCGTCTCAACGTTTCGTCTTTGTAGCGTTCTGCCCTTGCCTCTGTTTGCCTAATAACCATTGATTCATCTCCTGAACTATTTGATATTTGATCTAGATTGGCTGACTGTCCTGCCCAGTGAACAGACTTGTCTGGGCCATGTAAATGAGCATTTGTCTCGGGGTACGAGTTTAAATATGAGTCTTCTTGATGAAGGTCGGCCGCTGGTGATAGCTGGTGGACTTTCTTTGGCTGATTTAGGTCACCTTGGCTCCGTCCTCCCAACATAACCTGACCGCTTGGGTGTGCAGTTGGAGTTACCGATGGTCCGGCTTCATCTAGGTCACTTGGCACATTTAACGTCGCCGCTTCTATGGGTGTCAAATGTTGCGGGACTTTCCTCATCTGCTGACCTGCAGACTCGTCGCTATTTGAACATAAATAGCTTTGGCTAGCCGCAGTGGTCATGCTCCGGGTTTGTCTAGATTCAGCTGTTAACTTTATTAATTCTTCATCAGTTAACTCCTTTTGAGTTTTTTCGCCTGCTTTCTGGGCTCTTTCCGCTTGTACCATTCGCAAGGCATTAAGAAATCTTTCCGATATTTCGGTGTCTGCTCCAGGCTGCTTCCTTTTTTTCGCTTTAAACATGCTGCTTTATTCCACAAAAAATTGTTTTCAAAGGTTACAATAGTTGATCTTTCTAATTTTGTTCTATAATAACGTATTATCTTGTTAACGAGCATATACACTTGACCAATACGCTGATATCAATGATTCAATCCCCGAACTTACACAACTGATTAATATTTCAACAACAAAAAGTTACGAATCAATTGGCAGATTTATGTAACTGACTAATATGCCAACATGTACGATTCAATCCGCTTCGCGGGACCAAAAATATGTCAGGGGGTAGATAGGGTAAAATCGATAAATGTGATAAAATAGGGAATTAATAAAACTAAATAATAATATTCTTAGTAAACAGTAATAAGTTAAACTGCTAAATAGCGGGACCGTAAGCAACAGGACTATATTTCCACTTTACTACAGGCACTCAGTAACTGTTTGTAACTGTCCGAGACTGAGACTAATGAGTTATGAGTATGTGGCCTGTCCTACCCTCCTGACAATTATAAATATATAAACAAAAAAATTCCTAAGCAAGCGAACAGCTGTAATGTTACTGCTAGTGCTACACGACAATCAGCTGGAGATGGTTGTCCAAACAACCTGTCTGACTGACTAGTCAATACCAATGAGATTAATACGTAAACAAAAACAATTATCAAACTGATGGCTAAGTAAAATATTCTTTTTATAATTAATATCAATAAGATTATTGAAAATGGAACCAATATGATTATTTATAATTGACCCCAAGCAAACCGACGTTAAAAAGTGAGCTTACCCCAAATAGCTAGCCAAACCAAAAAAATTCAGCAATTTGCCACCAGGACCCCACCAAACCGTAATGGAATTGGTGTCAGTTACTGTTGTATTATAAAATAAATCTTTGACTGTAAAGTCTGAATTTAAGTAAATGGTATATAAAATTACTGCGAGATGTCTACTCAATAAAACAATCCAAATACTTCTCTTTAAGAAAATACTCTGATGTATACTGAACGTCGTCAAAACAATCAAATCAAACTGCCAACTTCCTGATTACAAGAATCTCTGTATCTATCAACCAGTTTCATTCAACAAGCATTTATCTCCACAATTATTGTTGGCTGTCAGCAATGTTTCAGCTAATGCACTAACGCCGTTCTACCTAGCTGATGTTAAATGTCAAATAAATCATTTATTTGCCCTGTATCTGTGTAACCAAGGTTAGATGCTAAGGTATTTTTGTATAGCGAAAAACGATGCTTTCCTCAAACAATTACGGTATTACCTAAACACTGATATCTGCTGAATACTGTCAAAACAATAAAACCAACTTCCAATTACTAACTATCTATATCTATCAACCAGTTCCGTATATCAAGAATTCTAATTCACAATTATTGCTGGTTGTCAGCAATGTTTCAGCTAATGCGCTAACACCGTTCTATCTCACTAATGCTCAATGTCAAAATAAATCACTTATTCCAAATAGGCTAGCGTGTCCTGTGGTATCTCCTCCAATCAATGTTTCCTTCCAATACTTGTGGTCCAGTAGTGAATACTCCTCTTTAATAACAGGCTAGCGTGTCCTGTGGTATCTCCTCCAATCAATGTTTCCTTCCATTACTTGTGGTCCAGTAGTGAATACTCCTCTTTAATAACGCGTTTGTTCCTGATCACTTGTGTAGTCCTGCTTGAAGGCGTCTGTTCCTCTCATCTAACTGCTAAATCTTGCTCACTAATCACAACATTACTGTCCAAAAATTAAACAACTGACCGCTCAATGCTGCTCCAATTCTCCTTTTATAGTTGCAGCTTCTTTCATCATGATCTCTAAAAATATATTGGATTCCCAAATTTCCAAGCATTCAGTTTTCCCCAGCTGACGGTTGCAACATGTTTCATCATGTATTTGTGTTTTTGAAAATAACTGGGCTCCTTACATAGTTGCAGCCTATTTCATCATGATTCCAAAACTTATCTTGGGTTTCCAAATTTCCAAGCTTCCAGTTTTTTTCGGCTGACGGTTGCGACATGTTTTATCATGTCTTTCGTTCCTAAAATAACTTGTCAGATTCCTAATTCTGACAGCTTGTTTTTCCCTAGCTTCCTTTGTAACTTATATGTTTGTTTGTGTGTATATTGTTATTTCAGCCACTTTTTGTGCTTAAAACTATACATTTTCTTACACTAAACAGAATTGGAATAATAAACTATTTATTTGTCTAACCTCTGTGTGGTGAGTCTGGGGTGTGGACCCTGAGCTAGTTGCTATAGTTGCTATGTTGACTGCAACTGTATTTGTGATTTGGTTGTTTTCTGTCTGATTGCTATTAAAAACATATTTAGTTGACGGTTCTCAAAAATAAACAACCAGTAAACTATCAAACTCTGGTGCGGCATTACAGCTACTTCATTTTAAGACAACTGTTGACATACGTTGATTGATTTTGAATAAATTACTGTATGAAGCTGAGAACTGTGGTTTTACACCAACTATTGCAAACACTATCCTGGAAGAATAATAACAATACTTTGTCTTTCAACCTGGAAGAAGCAGTGAACGATCATGTCAACAACAAACATAAATCACTCCGGGTTTTCAGAACAAAACCGCTATATCCGCGAATTTAAATGGATCACAACTTGAACCTGCTATAAAAAGTGGTATATTGTTAAATATTGATTAACATTGTGAATAAAAGTACACTGACTTCTCACAAAACCAAAAAAAATTGTTTCAAATCAATTTTCATTGGCGTGCCCGGAATTTTTAAATGGCAATTTTGACTTCTGCTAAATAAAAGGTCCAATTTGAAGGAAGGTGTTAAAAGTAAGCAAGAGTGGCAAATATTTTTTGTTTTAATGTTAACAGCAGTTACGGAAGACTGAGCATCGCCATTTGCAAATGGGTAATGCTCATATTAATAGCCAGCAGGGAAAACATTCATGTGTCAGTTTAAACTTATTACCGCAACTATACTGTGTCTATGCCATACTATGACTGGGGGCTGAATCTGTGATTTATGTAGTGGTTTTATACCCATTATCATTGATGATAATATTAGAAAAAATCAAACCGCCGAGAAAAAGAAAATGTATGTGCCCTAAAGCTAGAGGTTATAAGATAACATTACAACAGTACTTGGGAGGGAGGGATGAAATACTAAGTGAAAAATACCGTATAGTCAATGTAAGTGGCACCAATGAAAATATACTTGTGTATACTACAGATTTGATTTGCTCAATATACAATCCCTCTACACAACTCATCGGCAGCTAAATAACACACTTACAAGCAGTTTATTGCGGCTCCCAATTGGGAAGAGTAAAATGACCCAAAAAACTAGCCAAAATCACAAGGTCAATCAATTACTCGCTGTACTAACGATATCCATGAGCTCAGAAAAACTCATGCTAGGGTCACACACGGTGCTCTCTAAAACACTATTAGGACTAGAGAGAAGCCGGAAAGCGGCTCTATCACACGTGCTAAGGATTGCGGCCTATCTCACATTAGGTACAGGTAGTTGGGATAATGCACATGATAGTCAGTGAAAGTTTGCGCTGTACGCAGTGAAGCAAGTTACGGAAAAGAAAGCCAAAACTCAACATTTCCCATAAAAAATGAAAAAAATTGTTACTTTAAAAATTTACTCGGTCATCTCAATGTCAGCTGGTTAATCATTTATGACATAAACTACCTCAACGTTAGACGACACTAATTAACATGCCAATACTGCTGCTTACGTCGATAAATGCTGGATAGACTGTTTGAGGCAAGAAATGTGGTTTTAGAAACTTCATGGCTGGAGCTGCTACCCATAAATGGAGCTAAGGAATTTTCATCTGCAGGTGTGAAAAATTAGTTTTTTCCAAGTATTTTTAAAAACGAAGACTTTCTAAATTGTCATAGTGGAAAACAAAAAAACAGGGAGCGTTTATGGAATTGACTCTTTGGCAATAGACAACAGTGTTGTGAGGTATTACTGGACACAGTCAAATAAACATGCTAGACTTGGATGATTATTTGAGACTGCCAACCGTTTAACTATAGCAATTGGTTTCTCACGGACTGTGCAGACTGGTAACAGCAAAATCAAAAAAGCTCATCAATGCCATAGGTGTATGTGCCATGTGATTTGTGCACATGTAACTAAACGGTTCAACGAGACATGAAGATTAGTCATAGTACCTACATTCACTTGCCCAACAGCCAAAGTTCTGGAGTAATCCTCTCCACAAATGGTTTCTGTCTGGTCATCATCATGTGTGTAGTCCCATAGATATGATCAAAGCCACAACTTCTTTTGCATACAGTAAACTGGCTGGATTTGATGATAAGATTGCTTCATGGGTGACCAATGTAGCTAATGAGAAGGAAAGGTGCGGCCATCAGTTGTCACCACAACTGAAAGATCAGTAGACAGGAAAATATGGCTAATGAACTGATGACGAGATATCGTGAGCATGAGGAAGTATCTCCACTCTTGCTGAGCAGTGATGAAGACTGATGATGATGAAATGGGCCTTCAAAGCTCCGTGACTTTTCGACAAATGAGGAGGCTACCTCATGCAACTGGAGGCCTTGCGTTACATGAGAAGAACATGTGTGTGACCAGCAAGTTCGGCCCTCAACAGGTCACCTTAATAGGTCAGTTATCTGACTACATCTTTGCTCGGATACCGATCTTACAAACTTTGGTTACTGTTATAAATGGTGCTTTACGTGAACCAGGTTTACAATATTTTACATTGTCAAATTCTCTAACCTCTTTCAATTTTTAGGTGGACAGTGCGTCTGGGATATATTGCACATAAAAAATTTAGCCATTTCAGGAGTATGCCAGGTGAGTAATCCAACGCGAGATAGGCCCTGACAAAGGAGGAAGAGATGGCACAAAACTGCAAATGAAAGACTGCAGGGGTTGTGGAGACAAACTAAAAGATTGAACAGCTGCTGTTGACCCTGACCGATTCTGCATATTGGCTCACTAAAAGATAATCCATCTGAGATTTGGACAGTGCAGAGAAAACATGTGACTTGAATTCAAAACATTAAAGGGTTAAACACCCACACTGTGACTCAGTCTATCATATGTGTACAGATGTTCCAGCGGTTTAAGCTCTATGGAAAATTTTCATCTGTATTCGGTAAGGTCTGATAAAGTTATCAGTACTAAAATTTATCGATGACAGTTATCTCATCTTCACTGGCATTCCTAGCAATCTAGCTTTTTGTTAGCACTACGCATCATTTCAGCTTGTTTTAGACTTATCCCTGGAAGTTCTCCTTATGCAGTTCACTGACAACCCTACCTTCTGCTGGGATCAGCAGATGGAATACAGTTTCAGCCTTGACCTCTCATTCCAGCTCTCGACTAGATGTTCTGTGTTTTTATATATTGTCAGACTTCAGAGTGTTGTCAATGAAATCTCACAGAAGGTATTGCAGCAGCCACTGATTGACCATTCACACAGTGCACTTTACAGACTAGAAACAGAATATACGACACCAATCATCTACTTAGCTGTAATATACAGTTTGGTGAAGGTCCGGTAAGGTAAAACTATAGCAACATATGCGTTTGATTGAAAAAACTTCTGCTTTTGACAAAGTTGTTTTAATCGTCAATAAAAGATATATGTAACTTCTAATACCGCAGTTCAAACTGTTGTCAATGTTTGTAAATCTCAGGTAAAATGCTCCCGGTCTTTAGGTGTTCTAGAATTCTTTACGCTGCTTATGTAGACTATTCAAACGACAGTCCTTTCCTTCAACATCAGAAGTATTACTTGACAAAAGCGGATAGGACAGTTTTGGAGAAGGAGCAACAAAGCCAAGTAGAAGCAGTTAAGCATGAAAGCCGAGTGCTAACACTTGATGGTGATGCTAGATGTGACTTGATGGATCAAAGTGCTGAGCACGTCCAGTATAGTTTACTTGAAGCTCACATTCAAAAAACACAGACAATGAAACAGCCTCAGGTATGCATTTAATAACAGCCGTTCAGTTCCGTTGGCCTAAATAGAGGCATCGATATATCAAGTAAGAGTATCAGGTCGAATTCACTGTTCAACTGCAGACCAGTTACATCAATGGTCACACAATGTTGCATGTGGCACGAGACCTTTATGCTGTTGTTTATGTTGTACTAATGTCACAATCATTTGGCCAGTTCATAATTTTGGAAGGTAGTTGGTTCGGAAGGGAAGACTGGAAAAAAAATCATCCAATCAACCAAACGCAACAGAAATTGCAACGGCTTTGATCAGAAAGACCTAAAAGTAGCTTTGCAAACAGCTGAAAATAGCAGTTACACCACATGCCACCCGGCTGAACAAATTCTATTGTTTCAGCATTACCTATGAACATTTTTAATTGTTACTTCAAGCTCAGTTTTACACAAGGATACTTACAATCGCAGCTTTTATTTTAGACTACTGGTAATTCTAGGGCCAAGGAAATGATTACTTTTTAAGTGCTCATTAAAAATGTTGTCAACGTGGAAACTCGATGTCCAAAAATGCTTTAGCAGACAGGAACATTCAGATACGTGCCTATATGAAAGATCACTAAAGCGTCAACAGAAAAGCATTCTCAAAGAATACCCCAGCCATACACGACTACCTAGACATTTGGTATGTTGCAAAAAGCGAGAAACATTTAGTTTATTCAGACTGTCAAGAGCTGATGTATTTCAGTTGCTGCATAAGCAATTCGAAATGGTTTTTGTACATGCAAACATAATTTACAAACAAACACTAACATCATACTGCACTTGTCAGCTTATTGTTACTAGTTTTAGGGGTAAGCTTTTAACTGGTACGTTGATATTAGAAAAATTGCATTTGTTACATCTGGCAAGCGTCCGTCTCATCATTAATCAATTGGCTTGAAACAGCACCAACTGATTAGATTGAAACACACTATTCGGCTTGAAAAAGGATCTGAACAATATGACAAAAGTGATCACAACATGCAGTAGGTTTGACAGTAGTCCACGGCGATAATTGACCATCTTTATCGGGTTGCTGTTTCAATACCAAAGAATTTTGCAGAGCAATGGAGTGACACTGTTGAGTTGGAGTGGAAAAGTCTGAGTAAACACATAGCCGGCAATCACAAGCACGCCCATCCACTATATCCCCAGTGTTAGCATCAAAGGAACAGACGTGGAGACAAAAAGAAAATGACTTTAAATCCAGGTTAAAAAGAAGCCTTCATTGATATGAATCATTTTACACCAAAAACATACTAGAGTTGTTGTGTTAGCTCCGACACCGTTTTTTGATATATTGATTTATGTTATTTTTTAATTATAGACAGAATTTCTTTGACCCTATCAACAAACATTATTGAAGCACGAAATAGACTCAAGGATGTTCGCCACTTAATCCTCTTGGACAAACGTCAAGTCTTGAATCTTTTCGTTCTATTTTAATTTATTTTTAACTCGAATTGATTCATAGATTGTGCCGTGTTTACTGTCATTTATAATGGTACTTCATTTTACTGAAATGTTTTGAATCATTTCACACTAATTGAAAAACAGACCTAGTAATAACTAGGAGACGTCGCGGTAAAGCACCTATTGCAAATGAAATATGAAATGCTTTATTATTATACATAATTGAACACAACCGCTGTGGCTCAAAGTGATTAGTTAAGTTTATTGTAACTTGCGTTATAGACTGATACTGGCAGCATTACACTTCAATTACAATGTTGAGAGAGGTGTAAAACGATTGGTTGTTGTGTATCCAAAGTTAAAAAAGAGTCTTCAATAAGGATCGTCTCAAATCCTACCTCATACAGTATGCAAAATCTCTAACCCGTAGCCAATCATTTGAAATATACCTGTTGAACCAGTCCTGATCGTTTTCATACAGTTGTACCTCGTCGTGTTTCGATTCGGTTGGATATTGTGTTTGTATGTTACATGAAGCTCAAGGTAATAAACTAGGTTAAATCGGCACTGGCTTCCCAGGGAATATGGGAACCATACACGGCTACAGGAACTTATACTAACTGAAGGATACCTGGACTGCCGACGTCAGCCATGGGAAAGCAGCTTTCTACAGTTAGAATCTATTGCTGAGTGGACATGTTTTTGTTTTCTCTGTTTATAAACCCTTTATCTAACATGGCGAAGTCAGCATAAGACCTGGTAATATTGATGTGTTTGCATATTTGTACTATAAACTGGTGCAAGGGAACTTTGTGAGAGGCTTTTGGTGCAGTGAGGGCACTGAAAGGCAGTTGGTGAAGTGGTGCTACGGCCGAGAGGGTCCTCCGTAGTGTGTGCGTGTGGTGATAGTGGTGTGAGTTGAGTGCTAGAGCTGTGTGAGCGCTCAGTGTTAAGCGTTTATTTGCAGTTAGATGCAGTGCTTATAATTTGGTAGAGTGGTGATCAGGGTTGCAGGTACAGTGTTCGTATGTGATATTTGTGATACTATTTTTGTTGATTATTTACATACTGGGGTAAGGGTGTTGAGTGGATTTCTTTGTGTTCCTGTGGATTATTACTTTTATTGTTGTGTACTATGTGGGTGCCAATAATAACTAATATTTGTTTTTACTTTTGGATTGACTGTACTACTGTGGTGGAGAGGTGTTACTCTATTGATATAGGCATAAGTATCCTGTTGGGGCGATTTTCTTGTGAAATAATTGTAAGAGGGACGAGTAGGAGACTTGACTTATCGTCACTTGCAAAACTAAAGTTGGCAGCAGTAATGTTTCAGAGGAATTCAACAAGTGGTGGATGTCTGCTGAGGTAGCAGCCTTGAGTTTGGGTACTTAAAAGGTGTTAAGAGGTAGAAGTAAACTACTAGCCTTTTAAGTGCTACATGAAATGATGGTATAGGGATACTGCAGTGGCTGGGTTTTGATCTGAATGAGCAGAATGATGATGGGTTTGAAAAAAGCAGTAAATTTGTTAAAAGGTCACTGTAATCGTAGTGAAAATGTATATGTTGATCGATACAATGAGGTTCGTTGCAGTATCACAGGCTTGTGGGGAAGATGAAAGGCAATATTTACTCAAGGTTGAGAAATTAAGCAGGGAAATGGATTTTGGACATGACAATGAGTTGAAGCAAAGCTCTTTCGTTGATCTAGCAGTTTATGTTTTAAGGTAGGGGTGCTCAACCTTTTGTTGGCGTGAGCCATACAGTATCTCATATACATTATGGGAGCCACCACTTCAAAGTGTTTGCCAATTGTAATAAAGCCATGTATACACATGTTGTTAGTGAATAAACAATGAACTTTATTTGAAGTTTATTAACGCGCATAAATAATCAAAACAAAAAAGTTTACCTCTTTGCCAAGACAAAACTGGTCAAAATTACAGTGGAAGAAAAAAACAGTGTTGATTATTTCGTGGACCACGTTCACTTAATGGGATACCTGGCATTGCATATTTTGTACCGATTTGTTAATATTGGGTCGGATGCCTGAAGTGGACAGTCTCAAACAGACTTCAATGTGACTGTCTGTGAGCCTAGATTGATATTTATTTTTGGTGAAGTTCATTGCGCTGAACAGCTGTTCACATCGATACGTTGAACCAAAAGAACAGCATACGCTTAGCGTGAGAATGAAGTTTTGAACATTGTTCTTTGGAAAGATATTTGCCATAGAATTCGGGAAGCAGCTTTGATTCAAATACATCTCTAAAATTGCCGCTAGCTTGCCTTCCGGAAATCAGGTGATATGTGTAACACTTGTTCATTTTCAACTCTAGAGAAACCACATGTCGGCTAGATGCAATTATTTTCTAACATGTGCCCTTGTGCAAATGTCTTGAGAGTAGTGAGCTTTAGCATGCCTTTGGCTCACGGAAAGTAGCAGATGGATACTAGTAGGTACTTGTCAAAATTACCACTGAAAATAATTACAACACTTTTTTTTATTTATGGGATGATATGAGGTCCACAGAAAAATGTTTCGATCAACATAGTAATATGTTTGGCATCTATGTGTCTGCTGCTGATAATATTATGATAACAGTAGCCACAGGAGTTTGCAATAAATAACTGGACCAATACTCATAACTAAACATTACCAATAATAAATTTTATTTTTAAATAATAGTAACTATAAATTATTTAGCGTCTACAAATTGATCACGAAATATGACGTCACACGTCAAAAGCATTGATATAAATATTTGTATCACCTGGTTTTTTCCGGTTTCCAAATGTTCGGGAATTACAAAATTTTTAATAACTTGGGACCATATGCTGCTAGAAACAAAATTTTAAAAGGGTTCATTAGGTACACTAGTCCGGAGCAGATTAACTGATCACTGGATTTCTTACATATCTGTAGCTTTGGGAAAAATTGTTTGGAAACGGCGTTGTAAACGGGAAAATTCCTACTGCGCCGTTGGCCCTCATGATTTTAGTCAATTTTATATCACTAGCCTATCAAATTACCGACATGTTGATATACTACTTGTTGTAGATCATTTATATCTGGAGGTATGAAAATACATTTAATAATTCCCTTGCCAAATAAAAACGCAATGTTTTTTAATGAAGTAATTAGTAACTAGCCGCCAATTAATACCGCATGCTTGGTCAAGGGTCGCGGATTTCACTCAAATGTATCAATAATGAATAATAAATGTATCAATAACTCTCCTCTGTGCGTACATGAAAACAAGTAATTTTTGGTGCAGAGAGTCATTTTTAAAATTCATTTTCTCAGTAACTATCAGTGAGAGACAAAAAAGTTTACCACTATTGGGACGGCAAGATATGATTTTATGCCATAACATGATTTTTAAAGTCTCTAGGCTGATTTGAAAAATCCATTTGCACTGGCTAAATTATTATGATCATGTCTACAGTACTGTGAGGGACACCAGCACTTACCGCCATTATTTACATTATTATTTACTGCATGTACATTGTCTACACATTTATTCCAGTTCTATTGTCTACCTGTGCCTAACTGCGAGAGTCTATTCAGTGCGGTTCTATTGTGTGTACCTAAATAGATATTTTAATAATTATTATAAATATTTTCCACGAAGTAGCAAACTGCAATTTGGTGCTATGTTGTAAGTACAAGGCGTGGCTTGTACATAATCTTACCCACCCTCTTTATAAAAATATCTGTTTGAGCAATAAAGTTCAGAGTTAGCCTAGCTCTCAGAAGATTCTCTTGCACAAGAAGCAGCACAGCTATAAGCTACAAAACTACAAGCGCTGACCTGGTCGACTATTGGCAAGCACGAAGCTTGGCGGAAAGTGAGAACGGTTTGCCCTGTTACTGCGTATTCCCTTGCTACGGTGAGGAGTGGGACGCCGTAATAGTTTGGCTCCTACTAAAGTCGGACACTAGAGTTCGAGACAAGCTAAAGCAACAATAATTACAGCATAATTATTGTCAATCTCGGCAAAGTCAAAGCAAGCCAAACAACAATTACAGCATAATTATTGTAGATCACTATAAGGTTCGACTCAGCTGAACAATAATTACAGCATAATTATTGTGAACTGCCAGCAATCATTCTGCACCGAATTCGGCTGCACCCATAACTGCACAAACCAGTAAACGCTCTATAGCAATAATTGCACATTATTAGACACGGACTTGGTTAGAAACAGCGCACGTCGGGAAGGTGTACAGGTGGCTACCACCCAGACACAAATTCCTCTACAGTACAACGTGGAGTTGGATCATTCAGCATCAATCAAACTATATCATATACCAACCTAGAGCAGTTTAGTAATCTTACCTAACAATTCTGATAAGTCTCAAGATGATAGATATGTGCTGCTGAAATGGTGGTGGGTTCATAAAAAAGCAATAATTTAGCCAACACAAATTGATTTTTCAAACCAGCCTTGGGGCGTTAAAAAAAATATCATGGCATAAAATCATATCTTGCAGTCATAATAGTGGTAAACTTTTTGTCTCTCATTGATAGTTACTAAGAAATTGAGTTTTAAAAATGACTCTCTGCACAAAAGTTACTTTGTTTCATGTTCGCACAGCGGATTGTTTTACGCCTCATTATTGATACATTAGAGTGATATCCGTGATGCATGACCAGCGTGCGTAATTAATATTTGCAGTTAGTTACTAATTACTTCATTGTAATATATATAAGAAAAAATAACGTTTTTATTTGGCAAGGGAATTATTAAATCTATTTGTTTACCTCCAGATGTAAATGATCTATAACAAATAGTATATCAACAGGTCGGTAATCTGATAGGCTAGTGATATAACACTAACTAAAATCATAAGATGCTGTGACGCACTGGGAAAAGTCTCGTTTACAACGTGGTTTACAAACATGTTTCCTCAAGTTTACAATTATGTAAGCAGTGCAGTGATTGGTTAATTTCGTTCGGCATAGTGTATCCTATTAAACCCTTTCAAAATTTTGTTTCTAGCAGACTGTGGTCCAAAGTTGTTGAAAATTTAGTAATTGCAGAGTATTCGGAAACTGAAAAAAACGGGTGCTACAAATATTTGTATCAATGCTTCTGACGCGTGACGTCATATTTCGTGATCAATTTGTAGAAGATAAAATAAATAATTACTATAATATAAAAATAAAAACAAAAATAATGACAAGTGTAATTAATAACAATAAAAGTGATAATAACAAGATCTATGATTATTATAGCTATCGCTGTTGATATGTATTATTCATGTACTCTTGCTATTTGTTTATCATCATAATAATAATAATAATTATTATTAATTGATTAATTCATAAAAAAAAATATAAATTATTTTTTTCATTACTTTCTTAGCATCAATAAATATATGATGATAAATAAAAATTAACATCAAGTATCACAATAAACCTACTACACACATCAGATTTCAAATGAGAATGGTAGTGTGTTGATTCATCATTGTTAATAGTGATCCAAGCAATAAACCAGAATGTAATGAACAGCACTGAATTTGCTAAAAATCTAGGGGGTGCATAATTAGGATAATAGTGTCGCCGTAAGAGCAGTTCCGCAGTGAATCGTGATGTGTAATTAGTAGTTGTCTCGTCTAAATCAAGACAAGTAAACACAACTCCTCTTTTTGTTTGCTTATAGTTTTAAGTAAGAGTTGTCTGTACCTTTTTTGTTTGTGGGGAGAAAACTTCTACAAGACGTGGCAAAGTTGCAAAAGTTAGTATATTTGTGATTTGAACTTACTTTCTACCACTTCTACATCAATGTATGCTTATTTTACCTGCCTTCAAGTTGAAATGTCTAGCAGCAGTATTACGTAGAAGTCCTGCCCGTCATCATGAGACTTCCTCTCCAAGCAACTTGTAAATGTAAACCCCGTATTACTTTGGCAACCAATTATGTTTAATGAACAAAATGAATCCCATGACATACTTATTAGTAGTAATATATGAGCAGATCTCCCTACCAAGTGTTTTTTTGTGGATTAGTTCTTGGGGGTTATGCAATGAGTTACGACGTTGGATGAATTCGCCGAGTTTATATTGTATTTTATTTGAGGGGTATTTGAGTGGCATTTTTGTGGCATTTAAGTGGCATTTGAGTTTTGATTATTTTTTTACTTAATTTGAACTTATAGATTTTGAATGTATGGCATTCAAGTTTTGATAATTTTTTACATAACTATATACATAACTTTAACTCATAGAGCATCTAGATTTTGAATGTATGGCATTTAAGTTTTGACAATTTTTTGTAATTCGACTCATATGATATCTTGAGAGAGGAGAGAGAGGAGATATATCTACATTGAATAAATACAGTGATTAAAAATGAAACAATATGTGAATATATACATTTATTGTGTAATAAGTAGGGAAAATTTCATTTAATATAGCTAGAGTCAGTAAATATTAAATAATACCAAACACTACAACTTGTAATGACAATCAATGCATAAGCTTTTACTAAAACTATCTTGAAAACCTTCAAAACATGATCCCAAATGGAAAAAAATGGATAAAGTTAGATATTCATCTATTTGTTTACATCTACAAAAAAGAGGTATTTTGGTGAAATATTTTCTCATTTTATTCAATTTTCATTAATTTTTTACAAAAACAAATCATCCTATAAATGGTTAAATTTCATCTAATTGTACAAATTTACAAAAAAACAGGGTATTTGGTAAAATATTCTTTCATTTCATTAAATCTTCATTTCTTTTTTTTGCAAAAAAGAAATCATCCTTTAAATGGTTAAATTTTATCTGTTTGTATATCTTTACAAAAAAAAAACAGGCTATTTGGTAAAATATTTCCTTTATTCTATTCGATTTTCATTAATTTTTTCAATAACTGCTTAAATATAAGTTATTCATTATTTTCTTATTATTAGGTAAGCAACCTATCATACAAAATTAGTTTCTTGAGTGAGGGTTTTATCCTGCATTTTCCTTTTGAATTTTTTTCAAAAATTTACCATTTTTTTCAAAAACAATCATTTATATATACAATTTCCATTATTTTTTTAAACAGAACAATCTCTATCTCTGAGAGGTTGGAGATATTGGGGTAGAAAACTTAGACATGATGATGAGAAGGCTATGGATTTTCCCATTCAAGAACAAACCATTTTCGATGGCAATTTCAATTCTGAAAACTAAATCAATGTAATTTGTTTTTCAAAATGCAATCATCAGAAAGCTTCTGTCATGATGAGGAGGAGGCTATGGATTTACCCATTCAAGAACAAACCATTTTCGATGGTGACTTCAATTCTAAAAACGAATTAGAACTGAAGTATGTGGTATTACGTAATAATTTTTTCAAAAGAAAAAAAATTGTTTTTCAAAATGCAATCATCAGAAAACTTCTGTCATGATGATGAGGAGGTTATGGATTTACTCATTCAAGAACAAACCATTTTCGATAGCAACTTTAATTCTAAAAACTAAATCAATGTAACTTTTTTATTCTTTGTCTCCCATGAAATTGTTCAAAACGAATTAGAACTGAAGTATGTGGTATTACATGATAATTTTTTAAAAAAAAAAAACACATCAAAATCGACAAATTACTCCTCTAGATAGTTCAAGTTTACAATATTTGAGAATTAATCACAATAGAAACATTCAGCCTACTTGATAAAAAAAGAATTTGACTGTTAAATTTAACTAATTGATTCAATGTTATTATATGGATCTTTTGAAAATAAACATTTCAATGTAAACATCATATTTAGTCTTTGACACACTTGAAACCATTTTCCAGTAAATTTCACCAACAATATTTTATAAATGTTTACTATTTATTTACAAGAAAAATGTGGTATTTTGGTAAAATATTCTTTTATTCCATTCAATTTTTAATATATTTACAAGAAAAATGCAGTATTTGGTAAAATATTCTTTCATTCCATTCAATTTTCATTAATTTTTTGAGCGAAAGTTTTATCCTACAGCATCCTTTTTAATTTTTTATGTTTTAAAACAGGATTTTATTACAAATTTTTTTTTGTTTTTCAACTTTTAAAAAAAAATAATCATTATAATATATAGTTTTCGATATTTGTTTAAAAAAATAAATATATATATATAGAGATTTTCACTTTATATTCTTTTATTCCATTCAATTTTCAATAATTTTTTGAGTGAGGATTTTATCCTACACCTTCCTTTTAAATTTTTTATGTTTCACAACAAGGTTTTATTATATGACTTTTTTTCTTTTTTTATTTTTTTGAAAAATAATCATTGAAATATATAGTTTTCGATATTATTTTAAAAACAATATATATATAGAGATTTTCACTTTATATTTACAAAACTTTGGTATCTGGGAAAATATTCTTTTATTTCATTCAATTTTCAATAATTTTTTGAGTGAGAATTTTATCCTACACAATCATTTTAAATTTTTTATGATTCAAAACAGTGCTTTATTACATGTTTTTTTTTTGTTTTTTTTTAACGTTTTAAAAAATAATCATTGAAATATATAGTTTTCGATATTTTTTAATTTTTTTGTACTTTTAACTTTTTTAAAAACTGTCAAAAAATCACCAAACTACCTCTCTAGATGAATAAAATTTACAAGTAAATAATTGTATTAGAAAATACCATATCTAGTTTTTACATTCATAAAACTGTTTTATAGTAAATTTTCTGTAATACAAACTACTATAGCTTACGATATCAATGGTTACAAAGCGCTTTTTTTGAACAATATCTTCTTTGATGTTCTTCTGACATATTATTAGACCCAGAGAGGAATTCTTGTATTCCGTATTCTTTGTGTTCCAATAATTGACTAAAATACAAAAGTTATTCATTATATAAACAAATTTTACCGAATTTAAATTTTACTCTTAGCTACATTAGTTAGTTTACACTATATATAACAGGAAAATAACTCACTGAGTTACGTCATTCAGCTAATTATTTTTTAGGGAAAGTTCTTTACTCTGTTTTCTTTTTACGATATAATGGACTAAAATAAAAAGTGATGTATTAGTATAGCATGATTAAAATTAATGTAAAATAATTATAAACTTTTGTTATTTTTTCAACTTCTATGTAAAAGAAATACACTGATTACACACGAAAAAGTCCTTTTTTTCATCTGGATTCGGAATGTATAAATATAAATATATATATATATAATTTTAAAAATGTTTCACAACAAACACTCATGAATAATCCATTTATGTGATGAAACGTGTTATTTACGTGAGAAATTAAGCATTTTTGTAAAATAATTATAACCTTTTGTGATTTTTTTTCAACTTCTAGCTAAAAAAATACACTGATTACACAAAAAAAAACCTTTTTATAATCCGAAATATATATAATTTAAAAATGTTTTACAAAAAATGTTTATCAATTGATCATTTATGTGAAAAACTGAACATTTTTGTAAAATAATTATAACCTTTTGTTATTTTTTAAACTTTTATGTAAAAAAAAAACACTGATTACACAAAAAAGTCCTTTTTTTAATCCGAAATATATATAATTTAAAAATGTTTTACAAAAAATGTTTATGAATTGATCATTTATGTGAAAAACTAAACATTTTTGTAAAATAATTATAACCTTGTGTTATTTTTTAAACTTTTATGTAAAAAAAATACACTGATTGCACAAAAAAGTCCTTTTTTTAATCCGAAATGGATGTAATTTAAAAATGTTTTACAAAAAATGTTTATGAATTGATCATTTATGTGAAAAACTAAACATTTTTGCAAAATAATTATAACCTTTTGTTATTTTTTAAACTTTTATGTAAAAAAAATACACTGATTACACAAAAAAAGTCATTTTTTTTAATCCGAAATTTATATATAATTTAAAAATGTTTTACAAAAAATGTTTGAGTTGATCATTTATGTGAAAAATTGAACATTTTTTGTAAAACAATTATCACCTTTTGTTATTTTTTCCAACTTTTATGTAAAAAAATACACTGATGACACAACAAAATCCTTTTTTAATTCGAAATATATATATAACTTAAAAATGTTTTACAAAAATGTTCACAAATTTATCATTTTAAGTGGTTTTTCATTGTAAGAATACACAAAATTTTCACAAATCAACTTTTTTAAAATTATGGTAAAAATTAATAAAACTTATCTATAGTGATATGAATCCCTTGAGTTATAGATTAGCTTCTCGAGAGTTTGTTCTCCACAGTTTTCTTTTTCAGCATCATCGAAGTGGTTGAGAAAATCCTCAGATTTTGGATTATCAGCCAGTTCCGAGGCTTGGACGAAGGCTTGATGAGCTGCGAGTACACTGATGTTGTAGAAAATTGAATTGTCCGCGTTTCGACTCAGACCCTTGAACAGAATCACTCCAAATCTCTCCGATGTCACAGCAGAAGCTATTTGATGAGGAATGCGCATATCTCCGATCAGTAATTCTTCATCTACAACACTTCTGTATTGAACTAGAAGAGTCTCTTCATTTCCATTCCATCGCCTGTCAGATTTTGTTATAACTTCAGGGTTTTGGAAACATATGACCCTATCTGTTGGGAAATCCTGAAGATTAGCTACCTCGAAATAAGCATTGATTTGTCGCATACTTTTTTCTGGTAATACATCAAACGCATTCTTACACCTCAAAGTAGTTCCTGTTTCTGTAGCAGCACGAAAAATTGCTTTTCCAGTCTTTTCAACACCCATGTAGATCAAAACCAGTGGTCTTATTTGCGAAGCTTCATTGACAAGTAATCCTGCTGCTAATGGAATAGTGCTCTTCACCCTAACTACCTTTCCATCCTTTTTATAGTTGTAGATGATGATGCAGTTCGTTTCATCATGGAGCTCAACGGTTAACACCTGCATAACTGTAGGTATTGGTAAATCTTCAACTTTGACTATGTTTTCAATGTTTCTTCTGGAAGCTGGAGATAGAGTACTTAACAGAGAGGCGCTTTTGATGATGAGAGTTGCCAGAGTATTCAGACTGGCGCTTTGAAAGGGAATCGTAGTGCGTTGAAGAAGTACATTGTCATCAATCACCTTCTTATCTTGTGAAGGTTTTGGTTCTTTATTCTTCAGTTGTTTTGTATTGACTTGTGTCGACATTCTAAAAGATAAAGTAAAAATCCATGTTATGATTTTTTGATTTCTTTTTCAAACCAATTTGAAGATATATATACATATATATATATATAATATATATATATATATTATATATATATATATATATATATATATATATATATATATATATATATATATATATTATATATATATATATATATATATATATATATTTACTCAATATCATACCGCTGTTAGTATCTAAATCGATAAAAATTAAATTTATACTCAATCAAGTTGACTTACCTCCAAACAGAAAAGTCCTTCTAGCAGTTGTAGTAGATGATGTTGTAGTAGATCTTGCTCCTTCAGTTGCTAATGTCGAAGTGACTGCTTTCTGTGTAAAAACAGTGCTTCTTATATAGCTGAAATCATGCCATTTATCATAAGGTTAAATTAATGAAACATTGTTTTTACGGAAGAACACCAATGCTTTCGCGGGAATAAATAATTTATTTTCACGCGAATGGAACCCACTGCTTTCGCGGGAATAAACATTTTATTTTCACGCGAATACAAACTAATGCTTTCGCGGGAATATACATTTTATTTTCACGCGTATACAAACCGTTGCTTTCGCGGGAATAAATAATTTATTTTCACACGAATACAAACCATTGCTTTCGCGGGAATAAACTTTTTATTTTCACGCGAATGGAAACTGTTGCTTTCGCGGGAATAAACATTTTATTTTCACGCGAATGTAAACTGTTGCTTTCGCGGGAATAAAAACTTATTTTCACGCGAATGGAAACGATTGCTTTCGCGGGAATGAATAATTTATTTTCACGCGAATACAAACCAATGTTTTCGCGGGAATAAACATTTTATTTTCACGCGAATACCAACCAATGCTTTCGCGGGAATAAACTTTTTATTTTCATGCGTATACAAACCGTTGCTTTCGCGGGAATAAATATTTTATTTTCACGCGAATACAAACCATTGCTTTCGCGGGAAAAAACTTTTTATTTTCACGGCGAATGGAAACTGTTGCTTTCGCGGGAATGAATAATTTATTTTCATGCGAATACAAACCAATGCTTTCGCGGGAATAAACAGTTTATTTTCATGCGAATGGACACTGTTGCTTTCGCGGGAATGAATAATTTATTTTCCCGCGAATACAACTCAATGCTTTCGCGGGAATAAACATTTTATTTTTCATACGAATGGAAACTGTTGCTTTCGCGGGAATAAATAATTTATTTTCACGCGAATGGAAAGCATTGCTTTCGCGGGAATAAACATTTTATTTTCGCGCGAATGGAAACTGATGCTTTCGCGGGAAATAAAAAAATTATTTTCACGCGAATGGAAACCATTGTTTTCGCGGGAATGAATAATTTATTTTCACGCGAATACAAATCAATGCTTTCGCGGGAATAAACATTTTATTTTCACGCGAATGGAAACTGTTGCTTTCGCGGGAATGAATAATTTATTTTCAGGCGAATACAAACCAATGCTTTCGCGGGAATAAACATTTTATTTTCACGCGAATGGAAACTGTTGCTTTCGCGGGAATAAACATTTTATTTTCCACGCGAATACAAACCAATGCTTTCGCGGGAATAAACAATTTATTTTCACGCGAATGGAGACCGTTGCTTTCGCGGGAATAAAAAATTTATTTTCACTGCGAATACAAACCAATGCTTTCGCGGAAATAAAAAAATTATTTTCACCGCGAATAGAAACCAATGCTTTCGCGGGAATAAAACATTTATTTTCACACATTTACCTATATAAGAGACAACGGTTTCAGACAGAGAGCATCCAGTTCAACAACAGTGAGCAAAGGAGCAACATCTATCTACTACATCTTCCATTGCAACTACTAAGAGTTCTCTCTTCATAAAGGTAAAACTTAAATTCAATTATTTTCGCTAGCTAACACAACTATCTGAAGGCTTTATGGACATATCTATCTTTAAATTGATTATAAAGAATTGAACCAATTTTTTTCTGTTTTTCAGAATGAATACTCAAGACGTAGGAAGTCAACCATTGTATCTAAAGTCGGACTCTCAGCTGATGAAAAGGTAAGAATTAATAAAAAATACTATTTAACACCTGTTGAAAACCTTTAATTATTTTAGTTATCTAATTATCGCTTGTATTTTAGAACAATACAACAACAAATCCAATCTACTTAAAGGACTTCCTTCCAGAAATGGTATCATAACTATGTGATAAATAATGATGTTGTTGAAGAAAAAGCTGTAGAACGTTTGACATTTCAAGTTATAATATTCTGTATAACTCAACACATGATGAGTATGGGGATGTGTTGTAAGAAACATGATATATCTACAGAACGTTTTGATGACATTATAAAAAACGGTTTCGAAATTGTTTTGTCAATGGTGGAAGTCGTTAATATTAATAATTTTTTAAAAGAAATTGAAAGAAGTGCTTGGAATCAAATAGTTTTCAAAAAATTATATAACATGACATGGAACAAAATTTTTTTTTATAAATTCAGAAAGCATATTTATAATTATGTCCAAATAGATAAAGCTCTATCCTCTTCTGTAGGTATTTTAGAACTAATGTTAGAAGCGTTTCATACATATTTATGAAAAATTTTTAGTTGTTTTTTATTATTTTACAATATTTTGTTCAAACTATTATATTTTATTTCTTACCAATTGAGATGTTAAAAGCAGTATGATATTAAGTAAATACATATATTATATATATTTGAATGCATCCTTTGTTGTCTGTCTCCACATCCCAATAGTTTAATAAGCACATTCTCAATCTACCATAACTCTATGATCTTAACTGCTTTTGGCATAAATACATATATATATATATATATATATATATATATATATATATATATATATATATATATATATATATATATATATATATATTATATATATATATATATATATATATATATATATATATATATATATAAGACACTCTAAGTAATAAATACACTCTTAGCCACTCATGCAAATATTACCCTTTTATTTTTAGAATGTTATGGATGCTCTTTCTGAAGAGCTCCTTAGCACAGATCCATATCCAACAGAAAAATAAAATGAAAAACGGCAAAACAACTCCTAAGAGAAGGAAAACTGCTCCAAAAAAGCGAATAGTAAGGAAACGAAAACAAATAGTGAGAAAACAAACTACTTCCGTTGATAAGCAAACAATGGAGAGTGCAGCTATAACTCATTTAACAGTTGAATGTCTCAACGAAAGGAGATCTAGGGAATTAGAAAAGTCTAAAGGCTTCTCAAGTGATTGACTCACCAAAAGTTCCGATTTGCAAAACATTTGAAGATCTTCCTATCCCAAGCATTATGCGAGTGACTGGTGTGATACATCCATCAAGTAAGGAGAAGTGTAGATATTCTCAAGTACACTACCATGATCCTTCAGATATAAATGAACTCGAACCCAAAATACTCCTCTGTCCAGTTGAAATAGCTAAAAACTTCAACTGTGATAATTACCCCCCACCGTTTAACGTTGTATATTTGGGTAGAAAGGGAAAACCAAAAAATAAAGCGTTCTTTGGTATGATGTCAGACGTGTTACCAGACATCCTCTAAGCAAAAATAAAGCTGAAGAGGAATCACTATATTTGAGTACATTGACTAAAGGTCAGCTCAAACGCTTCTTGAACATCAACACCCTCAATAGATTTCAACCCGGTGCTATTTTTCCTTACCAAGATGTTGTTGATAGATTCGTTCCTCATCGATTTAAAGGAGGGCAGTCGAATGTAATTTGTATCCGTTATAGCATTGAACAATGTGGAGAAACGCTGTTGAAGACGCTTGCCATACCAGACAAATATGCTTCAGAAGCTAACCGATATACTCCAGGTGTGATGATCTACAGAGGAAAAACAACCCACGGAAAATTTAAGACAGAATACGATCTTTCATTTTGCTCTCCATACAGTCTCAGTCGAATGTATTGGAAACAATATTGTGATCAAGCAAAGCACAAACAAAACAATATTAGAAATTGATGATGATGATGAACTTGAAGATTTTCTACGTGGAGATTTTGATGATTTTGAGACAGGATATGTTGCTGAAAAAAAATGATGACATACATGATAAAACTCGGTGAGAGTTTTTTCTCTAATCATTGTAAATAATACTTCAACTCAATTTAGATGTAGTTGTAGTTATTTTTACCTCAAATAATTTTTGGTTTTAGCGATGGATAGTCTCTAATTAAAAAAAAAACAAGTTGGATAATGTGACTTGGTGAGCTATTTCCCTTTTTCTATATAATGTAAACTATCCAATGTAACTAAAGCTATAATTCAACATTCATGTAATTATTTTAAATTTTCTATACTAATACATAACTTTTTATTTTAGTTCATTACGAATTCAAAAGCACATAAAACAGAAGTCTCCCTTCTTAAGATATAACATCACTACATCAAAGACAACATTGTAAAAAAAGACTATGTATTAATTGTTATTACTTAGTATTTACTGACTCTAGCTATATTATATGGAGAGATTTTCCCTACTTATTACACAATAAATGTATATATTCACATATTGTTTCATTTTTAATCACTGTATTTATTCAATGTAGATATATCTCCTCTCTCTCCTCTCTCTCAAGATATCATATGAGTCGGAATTACAGAAAATTATCAAACCTTAAATGCCTTACATGCAAAATCTAGATACCCTATGAGTTATAATTATGTATATAGTTATGTAAAAAATTATCATAACCTAAATGCCATACATTCAAAATTTAGATGCCTTATAAGTTCAAATTAAGTAAAAAAATAATCAAAACTCAAATGCCACTTAAATGCCACTCAAATGCCACTCAAAT